>JABFAF010278476.1:5368-15417 GCA_013677275.1 Gossypium schwendimanii | reverse complement strand
TATTTCATGTTTGTACGGAAGTACACATGATTTATGGGTTAAATGTTATTTTATTCAATCTTGCTTCTATTGTTTAATTTTTGGGTTTGAATGTTTTTAGCATGGAAGTGTTATTGCGGTCACTGACACTGGAAAGTGCGATGATAGTTCAAGCTAACAAGCATGACAATGGAAGTTGCTTGAGGATTAGAGGAATTTAATCTATTCCATTTCCATCATCGGAAGATGTGGTTAATGTGCGTGTTTAAGTCTTAGATTAAATATAGAAGTTATGCTTGGTGAGATATTCATTACAATTTAATGCATCGACAATCACCTATCCTTTCATACCTTGTGAGCACTTAGTATTCTGTTGAATATTCAAGTTGGGGATCCCAGTTTATCATTATCATATTTTATCTTATTTGTTTAAAGCTATTGCTTCGTCAACTACTCTCACAATTTATCTCATTTCTACCTATTCATTGCACTGACTTTGATAGACAAAAGACATCAGCCGACCACATTGCCACGGCATCCATGCTGGTAAACTGTTTGCACTGTTCCCTGACTAAACTTCACTTCTTCATTTCCTCGTTCCAAATCCTATTCCTACCACACCAACACTCAAAAAACTCCCCACAAGCAATTAAAAGCACCTAATTCCAACAGAGTCAAAGTCCTAATGCAATATTAAAAATGCTAACTAAAATTCCCTAAAATGCAGCAAAGTGTACTTAGGTACAAGCAATTAGCTAGGTCTAAAGGCATGAAATATAACTCTTTCCGAGAGTTATCAAATAGACATCGAATCAATAGCATCCTTTCAATGTTCTCAGTAAAGAAAGTTTATTTTCAACCATATTTCAACCTAATTCGTTCCACATACATGAATCCTTGGTTGTGGATCGCTGGAATATTTTTTGCTACGCCGAGGGGCGTACCGATAGTCCCAATAGAAAATTGATTATGATTACCGAAGCAAGCTAATCACCCATGCTTAAATTTTATAGATTTACCATTTGATTTCTCATTATTTCACTATTTCTTTTCTTTTTTATTTTTATCTTTATTAATAATCTTAAAAACCTTTCTTTTTATTTGATCGTAATATAATTTATCTAAAGTACAAACTAGATCTATTTATACTTAGGTTAGAATTAATTTAGTGCTCGCCTCCCTTTGGTATGATCCTTGGAGTACTCATCTACTCCATTGTAACTATATTACAACATGGCCCTTATACTTGTGGGTATCACTTTTTCATATATTTTTTGTAGGATTTCTACTTTGGATGTTGGTACGTCTGAAGGTGGTCAAACTCTAACAATACTCACCAAACTATCGTCTCCATGTAAAACAATTCTATTACTACGTGAACAAACCAGTTCACCCAGAACATCTAGGGTTGGCAAATTGTCTCATAAAAGAGTCTGCCAAACCCTAGGGTTTGCCCAATGATGAATTCCAACAAGGCCTCCCCCAAAATGGCGTACTGTCAAATTCACACAATAAGCCATACGAACATTTAATGGATAATTCACTATTTTTCTACCCTATCTTAATTATATTCCAATAGCATATTTGTATGATCTATGTCGGGCAGGCTATTACAACTCTCCCCCACTTAGAAAATCTTGTCCTTGAAATTCTTACTGATGAATAACTAAGGATGCTTTTCTCTCATTGAACTCTCTCTCTCCCAGTTGGCTTCCTCCATATTGTGGTTCCTCTACAATACTTTTATTAGTGGAATTCTTTAATTTCTCAATTATTTCACTTCTTTTGCTAAAATAAAAACAGGCTCTTCATCATAAAATAAGTTGTGTTCCACCTCTAAATTTTCTACTTGTACCGCATGATTTGGATTTGATCGATATCTCCTCAACATGGATACATGGAACACGTTATGAATATTTGACAGTTTTGGCGATAGCTCCAATCTATATGCAATTGGACCTACTCGCTCTAGTCCTTTGTATGGTGCTATAAAACGCGGACTTAACTTCCCTTTCTGACCAAATCTTATAACTTTCATCCAATGAGGAACCTTCAAAAATACCTTCTCTCCTACTTGAAACAAAATGTTTTTCCTTATTCTATTAGCTTAAGCCTTCTCACGATCTTGAGAAGCTTTTAAATATGTTCGAATGATTTAAACTTTCTCTTCTGTTTCCCATATTAGGTTAGGTCCAATTATCTTCTTCTCACTAAGTTCCAGCTAATAGGTGGGTGATCTGCACCTTCTTTTAAATAGTGTTTCAAAAGGGGACATTTTTAGGCTAGCATGATAATTGTTGGTGTATGGAAACTCTTCCAATGGAAGATATTTTCTCAGTTTATTCAAAAATCTACTACACAACTTCTGAGCATGTCTTCAAGAACTTGAATTACTCTTTTTGATTGCTCATCTATTTGGGGATGGAAGGCAATATTGAACAGTAACTTGGTTCCCAAGTATTCTTGCAACTGCTTCCAAAATCTTAATGTGAACCTTGGATCTCAGTTTGACACCATAGATGTTGGTGACTGCCTCTAAGCATACTAAAGTCAAGAGTGTGAGTAATACAACCAAAGATACGGAATTGAGGCGGTGTCCGCAAGTATACGGGTCAGGTTGTAATATAGTTTTTACAACGAAGCAGGTGAGTGCTCCGATGATCATACCCAAAGGATGCAATTACTAAATCAATGTTAACCTAAACACAATTCAAATTGATTAGTAATTAAAATAAATCATAAATAAAATATTTTTTTAGGTTTTTGTAAATAAAGAAATAAAAATTGCTTAAATAAAATAGACTTCAAATAACTAATTTGTAAACTTAATCAAATCTAGACATGGGTGATTAGCTCTCTTTCGTGGTCATAACTAAGTCTTATATCGGGTTTCTATTCAATCAACTAGTCGTTACCCTAGCAGGATCTCTCAATCTTACACTAAACTAATGAGTCTGCAAGAACTACTTATCTCTCGACCTCACAGTCCAGACCGATTCGAGGCTAAAGTGTTCACAGATATGCCATACAAAATTTGGGTTCATTCGTACCTAAATGACTTTCTAGGGTCTTCAAGCATAGGGTTTAAGTTCTTCCTCTCCCAAATAGTTGATTCGCTAAGAGAACCATACATAACAATTAGTTAATCACACCTCCACTCGCTACCTCCCCATAAAAGAATTAGTTTTTCATGGAATCCATAAACATCATAAACTTGATAATAAATATATGCATAAAGAAGAAATGAAGAATAAATTTTAGAGAATCCTAACTATAATATATTGATGAAGTGTAAAAATTCACTAGCATTTAATCGCACTTACACATCAAATCCTCTGAAGACATCTAATGAAAAAAACTGAAAAATAAATCTAAAACCTAAAAGAACATAACTAAAAACTAAATTACAGGGATAGTGTTTAGTTGTCACATGAATGAAATTAAGTATTGAATTAATTTAATTTGATAGTTAAATATTAAATGAATTAAATATACAAGCTTGTTGTACACAAATAGAGAACATAGTTAAAATTAATATATTCATATTATTCATATAAAATTACAAAATATAGTTTACCAAAATTATTATAATTATAATTTCGGTCAAACATTGAAACATGGTACTTATAATTCTTTTTAGAAAGAATATAATTTTTTAATGGTTTCCATATGTACTCTATAGGATTGATTTCGTTTTCAGTATATGAATACCAAAATCTCAAATTAGGGTAAGAGTGTTTTAAAAAAAAATTGAGAAAAATGTCTGGAAGCTGTTTTGGGAGATTATATAACACCCCTAACTTGTATACGTTGATGTAATAGGGTTATAGAGTATTACCGTAAAAACTTAACTTAAAACATTTTATTCCAAACATTTCGTAAATCATGGCACAATTCATTCAAACACATACACATCGTCCCTTATTCGATTCATCGAGGCCTTAGAAACACTTTAGAAATGATTTGAGACTAAATCAGAAACATTTAGAACTTTATAGAAAAAGATAAAAAATTTCACACTACAGAGGTCACACAGTCGTGTGGCCAGGCCGTGTGCCTCACACGCCCGTGTCTCAAGCAGTGTAACTTTCGAAATAGAGACACACGGCTATGTCTGTAACACCCCTAACCTGTATCTGTTGCCAAAACAGGGTTACGAAATATTACCGAAGTGTACAGTACAAATAAGCAGAATTTCAAACATTTCATAACATATCAATAAACACATTAAAACAAATTAAAAAATATACATATACATATTGTCCCTTACACGAGCCCTAGAGGCCTAAAATAAGTGTTAGAAACAAGTCAGGACTAAATTGAAAACTCAAATAATTTTTCAAAAAATAGTAAAATTTTTCAACTCTGAAGGGGTCACACGGCCATGTGGCCAGGCTGTGTGACTTACACGGTCAAGAGACATGCCCGTGTCTCAGACCATGTAGGTATTCGAAATAAGGACACACGGCCGTGTCCCAGCTTATGTCTTTGCCTGTGTAAC
Source organism: Gossypium schwendimanii (assembly GCA_013677275.1). Taxonomy (NCBI): domain Eukaryota; kingdom Viridiplantae; phylum Streptophyta; class Magnoliopsida; order Malvales; family Malvaceae; genus Gossypium; species Gossypium schwendimanii. Next base: position 10,937 of record JABFAF010278476.1, on the reverse strand, counting down.
TCTCTGACTTAGTCACATGGCCAATCACACCCCTGTGTACTAGGCTGTGTAATAGCCTGACTTGCAACGCTCTGAAAGCTAAAGGGGATACACGGCTATGTCACCAGGCTGTGTGTCACATATGGCTGAGACACATGCTCGTGTCTCTTCCCGTGTAGACGAAAATAGCTCATTTTACAAGCCATTTTTCTCACCCAAACTACCATGTACCTACAAGAACTTTTGCACATATAACCAAGCCATAATAAGGCATCCAAATCAAGCATAAACATGATATGTACATATGGTAAAGTTTCATACAACCAATATGCCCTTAGGCACCTCAAATGACAACATGTAAAAATGTTCAATCATACACTCTATTTGTTCAAAGTACCCAACTAACTTACAGGTACATTAGTATCAATGCATAACATTTGGTTACCTTCCCAAAGCATACCAAATGGTACCAAATAACCACTCAATCAATAAGCTTAACATACATATATGTCTTCTATATTAAAATACTAATTCACAACAAGTTATAAGACATATAATATGCANATTCAACTATTATTTCCTTTTCATCATTCAAACATATTAAGCAAATTATCAACCATATTATGGCTAATATTTACATTCCAAAACTAAGCTTATAACATCATCAAGTGTCATATCACAAGCCAAACCAAATGACCATATTCACAACCAAATGTATAGGCCAACATTAGCCAAAATACCTATACATGTTATTATATTAGAGATCCAAATGTACCGAAAGAGCTGATGGATAGTGTGATATAGCTCAGACAAGCTTCCAACCTGAACGAGCCTTTAAATTCACTATAAAACACGGAAAATAACGCAGAGTAAGCTTTTAAGCTTAGTAAGTTCGTATAACTTAGAATTTAACTTACCATTTAATTAAGTAATAGATAAGTACAAAGCATATCCCAACACATTTTGGCCAAATGCCTAAGCACATATACACCAACCACATTAGGCATGTAAATCCATATATATGAACCAAATATCATGGATGAGCTCAACAATTAAACAAGTTCCATATACCTAAATCATCCATTTCATATATCTATATATCATGTAACATTCATGTGTATACCTGTAATAATTCATATCAAACTCATATCAATTCGTATCAAAACATTGCCCGTTGAACTGTTTAGAATACCGTTAGATACCCGGGATAGCTTACACATAGTGTGCTAGCTCATTAACTGTGAATCGATATGCTCATTTGAGCGAAACATCTATATGCTCTCATGAGCTATAAATTGGTATGCTCCCACGAGCTGTGGAGTATCCACAACACATGCAGGACCTCAGCCAAATCAGTAACCCTAATGACATGTCATTTATATCCTACGGATTTTTAAGGTTCAAACGGGGCTCGATAATCATCGTAAGTCGTTGGATATGCATTCGGTAATTTTATATGACAAATCATAACATTTATATATTTCAATTAAAAACATATAAATACAATTTAATTACAGGAACTTACCTCGACGAGTAAAAGTAGGTGTGGAGGCGGTTAATCCGAGATTCTCTTTGCCTCGGTCTAACTCCGTACAAGGTTTAACTGGATCTATACATATAAATTTAACTCAATTCAACATGTAATTTATTCAATTTAATCCAMAACATATATTTGGCAAAATTACCATTTTACCCCTATACTTTTAATTCTTTATAATTTAGTCCCTAGGCTCAGAAAAAAATTCATGCAATTTTATCCTTACCTAAGCCTAGCCGATTATTCTACATACTTATACTAGCTCATATATTTCATAAATTCACAAATTATACCATGCAAAATTTGTACTTTTCAATTTAATCCTTATTTGACATTTTTACCAAAAATCACTTAACAAAAATTGTTTATCTATCAACAACTATCCATTTTCTACCATCAAACAAAAAAAAGCAACTAATATTCATTCATGGAAAAACTCAATTTCTTAAACAGTTTTACAAATTAGTCCCCGAGCTAGCTAGATTAAGCTACAACGATCCCAAAAACATAGAAATCATTAAAAACGGGACAAAAATGCATACCTAATCAAAGGAATTAAGGTTGCCAAAACTTCAAGCTCCTATGGCTGCCATTCTTTCTTAATTTCAATTGCTAAAATGATAATGGAAGGTGATACATAATTTGTTTTATTTATTTTATCTTTTTATTACGTAATTACAATTATAACATTTTAAAATATTACAAATTTCAATATTACCAAGCCATCATATTCCACTATCACTATTTGTGGTTTAATTACCAGATAAGGACTCTTACTAAAAGGTTCTATAGCTATTTCATACCGTTAGCTACTAGAACTCAACTTTTGCACTTAACGCTATTTAGTCCTTTCTATCAAATTGAACATGTAAACGGTAAAATTTCTTAACGAAATTTTTATACGATATTACTATCACACTGTAGGTAATAAAATAATAAATTTTTTTTACTTCAAATTTTTGGTCCCGAAACCATTGTTTTGATTTCACTAAAAACGAGCTGTTACAACTCTCCCCCTATAAGGATTTATATCCCCTAAAATCTTACTAGGAAAAAGGTTCGAATATTGCTTTCTCATAGCTTCCTCGGGTTCCCAGGTGGCTTCTTCTTTTCTGTGCTATTGCCAGAGATCTTTTACTAAAGCCATGTTTTTTTTCTCAATTTTTTCACCATTCATGCCAGAATTCTGATTGGTTCCTCACTGTACGACATATCAAGCTAAATCTCAACATCCACTAGTGAGATAACATGTGAAGGGTCAGTTAGATAATGTCGTAACATAGACACATGGAAGACATTATGAATCTTTTGTAGTTCTGTCAGTAAAGCTAAACGATACGCAACAGGTTTGATCTTTCAGTAATCCCATATAGCTAGATAAATTGCGGCCTCAGCTTCCCTTTGCGATCAAACCTAAGAACTTTCTTCTAAGGCGATACTTTTGAGAATACTCTATTGTCAACTTGGAACTCTATGTTTTTACATTTAAGATCTGCATATTATTTTTGATGATATGAAGCTGCTTTCAAACTATCTCAATTCACTTTTACTTTTTCTTCAGTCTCGTAAATCAAATCAACCCCGTGTATCTTTTCCTCACTCAGCTCGGTCCAGTATAATGGAGTTTGACATTTACGATCATATAAAGCTTCATATGGTACCATCTTTATGCTCGACTGAAAACTATTGTTGTACGCGTATTCAACCAATGATAAATATTTCTCCCAGTTGCCTTCGAACAATAAAACACAACAACAAAGCATATCTTCAAGAACCTAAATTACTCGTTTGGATTGATCATCGGTCTGAGGATGGAATGTACTGCTAAAATGCAATCAGGTACCAAGAGCTTCCTATAACTTTCTCTAAAATCGTGATGTAAACCATGGATCTCTATCCGAAATAATGGAGACTGGCACTCCGTGTAGTCTGACAATCTCAGAAATATATAACTTAGCTAATCTATCAAGAGAGAAAATGGTACGTACCAAAATAACATGTGCAGACTTCATCAAACGATCAACAATAACCCAAATGACATCTTTCTTTCTCGGGGATAGGAGTAAACTCGTTACAAAGTTCATAGTAACTTGATCCCATTTCCACTCTGGCATCATCACTAGCTGTAACAATCCAGAAGGTACTTGATGTTCAACTTTAACTTGTTGACATATTAGGCATTTAGAGACAAAATTAGAAATCTCACATTTCATTCCCTGCTACCAATACATCTATCTCAAATTACTAAACATTTTATTGCTTCTCGAATGAACAGACAAGCTGCCACTATGTGCTTCGTGTAAGATTTTTTGAATGAGTTCTAAATTCTTCGATACACAAATTCTACCTCTTAACAATAAGAAACCATTAGATCTTATATGAAATTCTGAATCAGAAGTCGATTCACACTGTACCCATTTAGCTAACAAATCATCATCACATTTCTAAGCTTCATAGATCTATTGTAAAAACATCGGTGTAGCTTTCAACTCAGCTAAGATTGAACCATCATCAGACAATGTCAATCATGTATTCATCACTCGCAAAGCAAATAAAATTTTTCTCTTCAGAGCGTCAGCAACTACATTCACTTTTCCCGGATGATAATCAATGATCAACTCATAGTCTTTTAACAATTCAAGCTATCTACGCTGTCTCATATTCAAATCTTTCTACGACATTAGATACTTCAATCTCTTGTGATCAGTAAATATATGACATTTTTTGCCGAACAAATGATGTTGCCAAATTTTCAATGCAAACACGATAGCTTCCAACTCTAAGTCATGTGTCGAATAGTTATTTTCATGCGGCTTTAACTGTCTGGAACCATAAGCTATAACTTTGCCTTCTTGTATCAAAACACAACCTAAACCATTTAAAGATGCGTCACTAAAAATTAGAAATTCTTTACCCATTTTAATCTGAACCAAAACTGGTGCTTCGGTCAGTAGTGCTTTCAACTGATTGAAACTTTACTGACATAATCGGTATGCTCTCTCGAGCTACAAATCAGTATGCTCTCATGAGCTGTAAATTAGTATGCTATCATGAGCTATAAATTGGTAAGCTCATACGAGCTGTGGTGTGTCCACAGCACATGCAGGACCTCAACCAAATCGGTAACCCTAATGGCATGTCATTTGTATCCTACGGATTCCTATGGTTCAAACGGGGCTCGAAAATCATCGCACTTTGTTTGATATGCATTCAATAATTATACGTAACAAATAATAACATTTATAAATTTCAATTAAATACATATAAATACAATTTAATTACACGAACTTACCTCGATGAGTATACATAGATACAGAGGAAATTAATTCGAGATTTTCCTTTTGCCCAAATCTAACTCCGTACGAAGTCTATCTTGATCTATACAGATAAATTTAACTCAATTTAAAATACTTCTCATTCAATTTAGTCTAACACATATTTTTGGAAAATTACCATTTTGCCCCTAAATTTTTATTTCTTTGCAATTTAGTCCCTAGGCTTAAAAAATGAAATTCATGCAATTATACCATTAACCAAGCCTAGTCAATTTTTATACAAGCTTATAACATCCCACATATTTCACAAATTCACAATTTTTACCATGAATTTATCACATTTTTCAATTTAACACCTAATTGACAATTTCACCAAAAATCCCTTTACAAAAGTTATTTATCTAACAACAACCATTCATTTTCTATCATCAAACTTCAAAAATCATATATATTCATCAATGGTAAAACCCTAATAGTTTAGCAATTTTACAAATTAGTCCCCAGGCTAGCTAGATTAAGCTACAATGATCCTAGAAATGTAAAAATACTAAAAAAGGGATAAAAATCATACCAATTTAGCAAAGATGAAGATGACTAAACCAAGCTTCTTCCATGGATAATCTTCCATTTTAGTTTTAGTTGAAACAAGTAAAAGATTATGACTTTTTCATTTGTTTCATTTATTATTAACTTAATTAACCTTTAAAAGCATTAATATTTACACAATTGCCAAGCCATGTACATCCACTATCAAGTTAAATGGTCTAATTACCATATA
>JABFAF010278471.1:0-15986 GCA_013677275.1 Gossypium schwendimanii | reverse complement strand
TAATTTTTCAAGAAAATTATTTAATCAAATTCTCTAGTTGAACAATTCTTACGACTGCCCAATTTAATTTTACATCTAAAAAATCAACTCAATTAAATTATTTCCAAAGTTGTAGAATTTTCTTTTGATCCAAATGCAGTCAGATCGAGCTTTTGTTGAGTTAGCGAAGGGACCAATTGAACATATACAATTAGACTCTAATAATTGTAATTATGTCCAGAAGCATCGTTCTGATAATTCGCAATTACTTAATCATAGAGTCAATCCACAAGAAGTACCATGATTAAAAACTCCTTATTGTATACTCTTTACGAAAGTAATTCATCTAACTGCTTTGTCCAATGACCTCGTCATGTGTATGTTACCCTCATATGATATCCTTGATTTGTTTGAGTTAAATTCGTTCACTCAATACAATCATATTTTCTCTCATTTTCACCATTATGTCTTCTTAATGATTAATATGATCACTGTCAACAAATGACTATGACAAATTGTTTGTTTGAGAACGAGTAACCTGTGGCCATGTTCCATATTTATCAATCCACACAATGCCAATGAGAGGATATCATTAGATCTTTAATTGAGTTATGAATTCTAATGTTTCTAGTAAATTCATGCCATAAAAAGGTCATGTACCCAGCATACTGGCTATCGACTCGATCATATTTAGAGCATAAGCCTCCACTTATATCAAAGCACATGAGTTACATACGCATGGTCAATGGCTAACTTAGGATTTAGATAAATCACACTATGAACGTCACAAGTGAATTAATTCACAAACGGATTCAGAATTAACTAATCTTGGGTCCAGTCCAATGTATCATTCTTTCAATGAATATATCTATGTCTCTACCTGTGGAGTCAACTACTTCGATAGCCAAGACTAGCCATCTCTTCAATTGGAATTGTAGACGACATAATAATCATTCTCAATATTTGAACCAAATGTTCACTTTGATTCTTTTATGGGATTATAGACTCATTTAGATTATCTACTAAAGTAAGTTATCCTTCTCGCAATGTAAACATTCTTACAATGCCACTTACCATCAATTTGAACTTAGACAATCAATAAGCTAATATTTGCTTGTCACAATTTCGCTATGCATGATAAATATGGAAGACATAAATACAAAAGACATAATAGTGAAATGTGATATTAACTTTATTTATTTATTCATCGTTCAAATAAATAAATAAAAATAAGTACATGTTTACTACAATATAGACACATTTCCTAACAATCTCTCACTTGCCCTAGTGAAGCAAATGTGTCATGTTTCGCATTCCCATATCCTTGATGTGTTTGTTAAAACTCTTAGTTACAAGAGTCTTAGTAAACAAATCTACAAGGTTATCTTTAGAAGCAACTTTCACCACATCTACAATTCCTTCAGCTACTGCCTCTCGTATCAAATGATACCTTCGATCAATGTGCTTCGTCCTCTTGTAATTTCTCATTTCCTTGGTATTAGTCATTGCAGCACTATTATCATAATATATTGTTATAGCTTTTTCCAAACCAAGAATGTCTTCAAGATCGGTTAAGAACTTGTGAAGCCATATTGCTTCTTTTGTTGCCTCAGAAGTAACCACATACTTGACCTCTATAGTAGAGTCAGTAGTGGAAGTTTGTTTTACACTTCTCCATACTATGGCTCCACGACCTAGGATCCACGACCTAGGATGAATACATTTTCTGATGTAAATTTCCTCAAAATTTTTCAGGTTTGGAAGTCTGAACCTGTGTATCCAATAGGAGTAAATTTCTCCCCAGAATACACAAGCATATAATCCCTAGTTCTTTTAAGATACCTTAATATATGCTTTACAGCTTGTCAATGCCAAAGACTAGGATTCGCATAATATCGACTAACCATTCCTACTGTAAAACAAATATTTGGACGTGTGCAAAGCATCGCATCCACAAGGCTTCCAACTGCCAAAGCATATGGTACCTTACTCATATGCTCTCTTTCTTTTGCTGTCTTAAAATAGTCATCTAAAGAAAGATGCCAACTTGATGCAATCGACTGAATGCCTGGCTTCGTATCGGTCATTGCAAAACATTCTAGTACCTTATTAATGTATTAAGCTTGTGATAGAGCTATCATTTTATTCTTTCGATCCCTAAGGATTCAAATTCCAAAAATATAACTAGCTTCACCCAAGCCTTTCATGCTAAACTGTTGAGCTAACAACAATTTAATCGATGACAATTCTCCTATATCGTTTTTGATAAGTAGAATATCACCGACATACAAAACAAGAAAGACCATATTTTTATCATTTATACGCTTATAAACACAAGGTTCATCAACGTTTTGCTCAAACCCAAAAGTCCTGATCGTTTGATCAAATATTTTATTCCATGAGCATGGCGCTTACTTAAGTTCATAAATGAATCTTAGCAGTTTGCAAACATTTCGCTTCTTTCCTTTGACAATATAGCCAATGGGTTGAGCCATGTAAATGGTCTCATCAAGAAAGTCATTCAAGAATGTTGTCTTGACATCCATTTGACAAATCTCGTAATCAAGAGCAGTGGCAATGTATAAGAGTATGCGAATAGACTTAAGCATGGCTACCAGAGAGAAGGTCTCATTGTAATCGATGCCTTCTTTCTGTGTGTAACGTTTTCCCTGCAAGTCTAGCTTTATGTGTTTCCACTTTTCCTTCCGCATTTCTCTTTTTCTTGTAGATCCACTTACATCCTATGGGTATAATCCCAATCTGTAAGTCTAAAAGTTCCAACACCGTATTGAATTTCATAGAATCCATCTCGGCATCCATGGCTTGTTTCTAGAGCTTAGAATCAACATCTTGCATAACCTCCTTGTAAGTGAGTGAATCATTATCTTGCATAACCACCCTAGATGAAGAAGTCTGGTTTCTTAGAAACTCTCCCACTACGACGAATTCCCCTATGTTGTTAACTGTTTGTCGGTCTTTCTACAACTTTCTCAAGAATTGAACTTGGTGATTATTATACAACTTCTTTAAGTTCCTCGAGTACCACTTTACTTCGAGGCTGAAAGTTAACCATGTAGTTTTCCTCAAGGAAAAGTAGCATGAGTAGAAATTTTAATCGTATTATCTTTCGGATTGTAGAATAATCCACCCTTTGTTCCTTTCGGGTATCCTACAAACATGCACAATTGCATCCAACTTCTTTGCATCCTTATCCAAAACGTGTGTTGGACAACCCCATGTTCTAAAGTAACTTAAAACGGGTTTCCTTCCATGCCACAATTCATAAGGTGTCTTACAATCAAACTTGGTTGGCACATCATTCAGAATATAGCAAGTCGTTTGTATCACATATCCCTAGAAGAAAGTAAGGAGTTGTGAATAGCTTAACATTGAACAAACCATGTCAAGCAAGGTTCTATTCCTTCTCTCAACTACGCCATTCCACTGTAGACTGCCCAGCGTAGTCAACTGGGATAAAATCTCATTCTCTATTAGGTATCCTAAGAACTCGTCAAACCTAACTTGGTCAGACCGAAGATTATTTATGTATAAACCTAATTGCTTTTCCAATTCCGCATGAAACTCTTGAAATTTATCAAAGGTTTCGCTTTTGTGATGCATTAAATAAAAATATCCATATTGAGAATAGTCTTCGATGAAAGTCATTTAATAATCATAACCTCTTCGGGCACTGATGCTCATGGGACTATGTACATTAGTGTGCACAAGTTCTAAAAGTTGGTTGGCCTTTGTATCTTTCATATTAAAAGAACTCTTAGTCATTTTACCTTCTAAGAATGATTCACATTGTGAAAGACTAACTTCCTTAAGCATACTAAAGGGACCATCTTTCATAAGTCTAGTGATTCTTTCTTGGTTAATATGACCATGTCTTGAGTGTCAAAGGTACCCCTCATTAGAGTGAGAAGTTTAAAGCTTTTTATTCACTATTTCAGTTTGAAACATCGAGTATTTATTTGGTTTGATAAAGTAGAGATTGTTTTCCATCCATCCTTTATAGATTATAGAACGATTTTTATGAATAGCAATCCCTTTTATTGTATGTCACGACATAACTGTCATAAAATAAACATGTTACAGAAATTAAATTCCTCTAAAAATGAGGTACATAAAATACGTTATTTAAAATAATATTCCTAAAATTATCAAAATGTAAAATAACTTGTAACACCCTATATCCGACCCGATCGTCGAGCTAGAATATCAAGATGTCACACCACCGTCACATATCATACTCATAGTAAATTGTCACATTATGATGAAATCATCCTCTATGACAGTGATCTTATGAATTTGCAGTCAAACATATATCAATCATCATTAGGACATGCCAAACATACTTTAAATAAACTTGTAATAATAATTAAACATGCATTAGGACTACTTAGCAAAATACCAAAACAAGTTACGTAGGTATCGATACTAAGACAAGGGTATCGATTTCTTCTGGTATGGTATCGATACCATTTGTAAAATCAGTACCAAATCAATATTATGTTTCTCGCCTAAACTCAAAGTCTCGAAAAATATCGGTACCTTTGCAAAAGTAATGATAAAATTTCCACGAGTATCAATACTCGTGATATAGTATTGATCCAAATTTAAGATTCTGACTTCTTGCACATTTCAAATCACAGAAGTATCATTTTTACAACACGAATATCGATACCTCTATTTCAAACCAGAAAAATACAATATACTTGAGCATAAAAACCATTCCAACATGTACCAATCCATTATGTTAAAATATTGTCATCAAATAAACATCAAAACGGCCGTAATAGTAGTATCAAACATAAAAAATAAGTTCAAATGATAATCGGCATAATACGATTCAATTATCAAAATCCTAAGAGCAATTAAGCTATGGAACTTCCAAAACATCATGACCAATATCATTAAAATTCTTCCACTTTTTCTTATTTCCAAAACAAAAACAAATAATGATAACACCTACGGAAAAACAAAAACGGACTTGTTTGGATCACCTCTCGGAACCACACCACTCACACCGGCACATTACTAATCTACAATGGTTTAAGAAGGGAGTGGGTGAGCTTAACAAACTCAGTGAATGCCTAGAACAACTACCATGCAAACAATTCATCAAGCATAAATGAAACAACCATATAGCACAACCTTAACAGTTCCAACTCTAGTGTCATAATATACTTACTTGTGCATTATTACTAGTTCATTTACATGGTAATCACATTCACTTTTAAGCATATACCACATTACACATATAATCACGTAACATTTAAGCATATATCACAATACTCATATAATCACATAACATTTAGGCATATATCACGTTACTCATATAATCACATAACATTCAAGCATATATCACAATACTCATATAATCACATAACATTCAAGCATAGATCATAATACTCAAAAACATGTTTATATATAAATTGGCACTTGAGCTATGAAACATAAAAGTGAGCTCTATCATTACTCATCGGATACACAGATCTCTAACATACCACATAGACTCCTAGAGTTAAACATGTCTCAAAAGTGAAGCAGAAAGCTAACACTCTCCTTATTTCCCCTCACATGTCTCGTTGAATGGAGCTTAGCTCACATTCCCTTATCCTTCCAACATGTCCCAAGGCCTCAACTTCCAAAATCACTAAACATATAGATGAGCACTCACAATCCTATGGCATGCTAACTATATCCAACGGTTTCAAGATCACAGGGCCAAAATATCTTAAATCAAACATATATATGACTTACGGATTATCCGTGCACTATCACTGCATATTTGTATCTTGAGCAAAAATTTGTCACTAACATTTGACATATACATAACATGTACACATTTTCATTTTCACAACAGTTATCATAACCACATATCACATGTTATAACATCTCATCTCAATTCACATATTTATAAACACATAAGCACATAGTTCACAAGATAACATAGGTATGAGAAAGCTTGCACTCAAAATCTAAAGTAGGCGTTTAGGCTACTACTAAATTCCCTAATAACACATTGAACCATGCCTACAAGCAATTACTCCAAATACTCACCAATTACGCTTTCACCGAAAAGCCGAAAGCTTAGACTATTTTTTCTTTGCCTTTATCTCTACTAGTAGAAGGTCTTATCGATTGCAACGCTTCAACAAAGTAAATCACACAACAACACAATCAACATTTAGCCAAAGAATCACATCAAACAATCTAAAAGCACAAGTCTAAGCTAGGTTCTCTTTTGGTCGAAACCTTCAACATAGAAAACTTAAAATTCAAATATATCAATCTATACTTAATCTTTTAGCCTAAAACTGATTGCGTTCATCTATTTAATCACCTACGACTAATTCTCAACCTTTAAACTACTCAAATTACTCAATTCATGGTATCACAATTTTTCAAAGTACAATAGGCATTTTTCATGAAAACTCATTAAAACCTTAGAAATCCTTAACAAAAATTTAAAGTAAGTTTAGAAACCTTCTAATCATGTTAAAACAAGTTAAAAAACACTTTGAAACCACATTTTTACCCAAAATCCCAAAATTCACCATTAACAACCTAATTTTTAACTTTTACTTAAAACATGCAATTTAATGGCTAAAAATTCAGTTTAAAAGACCAAATATCATTTAAAAATAATTAGGAGTCTAATCGTTACCTTAGTTAGATAAAAACTGAGCATTTGATCGAAAACCCGACAAACCCAAAAGCTTGACAATGGAAAAAACTATGGTGTTTTTGGATATTTCTCTTAACTTCTATGGAGGTTTTTGAATAGGAAGATGATAGAAATCAAAGGAATAGCGTTTAGGAATCAAAATTGGTAGATTTTTGCTTAAGAAACTCAAGGGACAATAACACTAAAATTTGAAGGAGAAACTATCATGACATTAATATAGATGGAAAGAAAAATAGGGGGTTTTTAAAGTTTTGGTTTAATTGCCTTTTAAAAACTCACAATTTAGATCATTTTATAAATCAGTCCTTATTTCAAAATTAATGATCTTTTAAACACCTTTTTCAAAAATTAACTTGATTTTGTAAAACCCATAGACAAAAACATTTTCGAATACCATGCTAACGAAATTGCCAAGCTCATTAAAGCTAAAATCCTTAAAATACCCCTAAAACTTCTAAGCCCTATTTTGGGGTGTTACATAACTTCTCCCATTACTTTGACTAAAACATAGCTCCCATCTCTAGTCTGTAACAAGAGGCTCTTATTACACAGACTTCTCATTTCGATGAACCCCTGTAAAAAAACACAAACATGGTTAGTGGCTCCAAAATCAATAACCCAGTTGTCAATTTATTCTTCCACTAAGCAAGCTTCAACCATAAAGAATTCCATAGCTTTGCCCTTTTCGGCTAGGTAATCCAAATACTCCTTGTAGTTTGATCTAAAATGCCCTTTCTTGTTGCAGAAGAAACATTTGATATTTTTAGGATCTTTTGACTTCTTAACCTTGTTCCTATCCACATGAGGTGGAACTGAAAACTTAGTCAATTTCTTCTTAGCTTTTTGTTTCCCCTTACAAGACGAGGGGCCCACAGCTAAGTTTGCCTCAGGTTTCTCTCTCCTGAACCAGCTTACCACTATTGAACATCAACATCAACTCATAGGATTGTAATTCCTTCATGAGCTGAGTCAAGGTAAGCACCTTGTTGCCCAAGTTGTAAACGATCCTAAAACCAGCAAACTCATTGTTTAAGGATTTGAACAGTATTTCAATCTGAGTATTCACATCTAGTTCAGCCTCATTTTCCTCTGTTTCCACAAAGAACCCCACAAGCTTAAGCATATGTTCTTTGATCAGAGTATCAGGTTTCTGCTGAGAGTTCATCAAATTTGTAATAGTGGATTGTCAAGCCAATGTGATTTGGCCTCCGAACAAATCCTCCAAATTTTTCATGATCTCTTTGGCAGTACGAAAATTCTCGTGTTGCTTTTGCAACACACTATTCATGATCGCTAACATATTGTAACACCCCTAGCCCGTATTCATTGCTGGATTAGGGTTACGCAACATTACCGAACAAATAGAACATTAAACATGCATTTCATACATCATTGTAAACATATTAAAATACATTCATTCATAAACATATCGTCCCTTAATTGAGCCCTCGAGGCCCTAGAAACACCTTAGAAATAATTCAGGACCAAATTGGAAACACTTGGAAAGTTCAAGCAATAGTTAGAAAAATTTGACTGCACGATTGAGGCACATGCTCGTATCTCAGGTCATGTAACCTTCAAAATAGGGACACACGGTCGTGTCTCAGCCCATGCCCTTACCTGTGTAACTCTCTGAGTAGGGTCACATAGTCGTGTCACATGCCCGTGTGTTAGGCCGTGTGATACGCCCCGGCCTCGTTGATTAATCCGAGTCGTATAGTTGCCCGATCGTTAAAATAAAGAAGAATCGTTTGAGTTGGAATGAAGTCGGATATTAGGCTAAATATGGTTTAAGGGTGTCAAGGATAGGCTTAAGAAGAAGGCTATTCAAAAGAAATAAGGCTTGGTCATAAAAAGAAAAGAAAACTCGGTAATCGGAATTGAAATGGAAACTTAAGAACAAGAGTGAACCAACACTTCAATTGAATGTTGACCCGAAACTTAGGGATTCTAAAGTGTTGAGAACAAATTTGGAAACCTTGACCCACTATCCAAAACAGATAGGAACCTTGGTATAATTTGGGATGAACGCCACACGAAATCGTGATAAGTTCGGCTGAACAAAAACGGGTTGACGCCACTAACTAGTTAGATAAGTCAACAAAGTTTTTGGAAGAAATTCAAGAGAAGAATTCTCTCAACAATTTGACAGCAATTCATTAAGGTTCAAAAGTCCTTTTACAAGATGAATTCAACAACTATTTATAGGCAAAGACTAAGCTAGCCGAATAGTCAAATGTTTTTCTTAAAAATTAAGCAAACAAAATTCATTTAATTTTGCTGGTAAGGTTCATCTGAATAGGGCTCCAATGGTCAGCTTCTAGAATAAGCAATGCACTTGGAAGCTTGGAAAATGCATGGCAGCAACTAGATTTGGTTTATGTGCTTAAAGGAGCTTATTTAAGTTGCAACTATTGCTGAAAAGTGACCAGCAACTAAATAGTTGTTGAGCAGTCTTTAAAGGTGTGAAAGCTTGGAAACTAACAGCCAATACATGTGAAAATATGTCCTGCAATGTGAATGGAATAAGTTCAGCCGAATGGACAGCTTGAGGAGTAGGAAACAGCAGCTCCTTTTGGCCGAAAAGTCACTTAGAATAATCAACCATCAGCACACCAATTTAAATGTGTTCCATGCATGGTGCCGCCCAAGGGAATGTACCTTCTTTAATTCTTTCATGCACCAAGGATGTCCAAGTATGGTGTACCTGCAGCAAATTCATTCAATAAATTAGATGCATTTTTGACACATTAAATTGGCAGCAAATAACACTAAATTTCTGTACATTAAATTCGGCAGGCCTTAGGACATAATTAAAACATGTTTGATTTTTTTCTTTGGACAACATAAATTCGGCTAGTACTTTGGACATAATTAAAACTTGTAATAAAATTAGACACTTTAATAACATGCATTAAAATGAAACACATTTATCAAAAAAATTTAATATGTCCAGATTTTATAAATTAATTTAGCTAATTAACTATTTAACTAATTCAGCAACTAAATTTATTTATTCCAGCAATTCTATGAAAATTAATGGTGAGCTCCTTAAGCTAAATTTGAGCTAAATGAGCTTGAAGGAGGTTGCATGGTTCGATGTTCTCAAGCTGTCTAGCCATGCTATTGCCCCAAATTCCTTTCATGAGAGTCAAAACTCCTTCCTTGAATCTTTTGGCCCAAGCTCAAGTTATAGGACCCGTTGGAAACTCCAAGGGATCTTTGGTAACTTTAGTTGGTTCCCTAGCCATGGCCGTATCATCCCTCCCCCTTCGAAATGACTTGTCCTCAAGTCGTCACCTACATCATAAGGAGACAGGCCAGAAACATTGAAACTAGCACGCACGCTATATTCTCCGGGAAGGTCAAGTTTATAAGAATTATCATTGATCCTTTCCAAAACTTGAAAAGGACCATCGCCCCTCGATAATAGTTTGGATCTTCGTTGGGCCGGGAATCGTTCCTTCCTCATGTGTATCCACACCCAATCTCCAGGCTCAAAGATGATGTGCTTTCAACCCTTATTGGCTCTTTGCGCATATTGCTTAGTCCTTTCCTCAATGTTCCTTCGCACCTTTTGGTGTAAGTCCTTCACAAATTCAGCCTTCCGTTTTGCATCTGCATTCACAAATTGTTCATTAGGCAAGGGAATTAAATCTAATGGCGTCAAAGGGTTAAATCTGTAAACAACTTCAAAGGGAGAATGTTGAGTTGCCGAATGAATAGAACGGTTGTAGGCGAACTCTATGTGCGGCAGACATTCTTCCCATGTTTTGAGGTTTTTTCGGACAATGGCTCACAATAAAGTCGACAAGACCCGATTTACTACTTCTGTTTGCCTGTCCGTTTGAGGATGGCAAGTGGTCAAAAACAAGAGCTTTGTGCCAATCTTTCCCCAAAGCGTTCTTCAGAAGTGACTCAAAAACTTTGCATCTCGATCGGAAATAATAGTCCTTGGCACTCCATGCAATCGCACCATGTCCCTAAAAAATAAATTAGCAACATGCGATGCATCATCAGTTCTATTACAAGTAGTAAAGTGTGCCATTTTAGAAAACCAATCTACAACCACAAAAATGGAATCTTTGCCATTTTTAGTCTTAGGAAGACCTAGAACGAAATCCGTTGATATGTTGATCCAAGGCCCTTCGGGAATAGGCAAATGAGTCTACAAGCCATGTGGTTTGACCTTCGACTTGGCCCTTTTGCAAGTGATACAATGGTCACAGACTCGCTCCATGTCTCTCTTCATTTTTGGCCAATAGAAGTACTCTCGTAATATGGACAATGTCTTTGCAACTCCAAAATGGCCCATGAGGCCTCCACTATGCTCCTCATTCACCAAAACATTTCGTATAGATCCTTGAGGAATACAGAGTTTTCCTTCTCAAAAAAGATAATCATTTTGACTGAAAAATTTCTCACATGTTCCAGTTTCACAAGCTTTGTACATTTTAGCAAAGTCAGGATCATTTACATATAATTCTTTCAAATACAAAAATCCCAACAATTTTGATTCAAGGGAATTAAAAAGAGCATACCTCTTCGATAATGCATCCGCTACAACATTGTCTTTACCTTGCTTGTATTTAATAACGTACGGAAAGGATTCCAGATAATGTCACTTATTTAACTTGTGTTGTCCCTTTAAATGTTTTAATGCCTCGTGGTCCGTATGGATGACGAATTCTTTGGGCCACAGATAATGCTTCCACATTTCCAAGGCCCGAATCAATGCATACATCTCCTTGTCATAGGTACGGTAGTTAAGTGTCACCCCATTCAACTTTTCACTAAAATATGCTATTGGACAACCTTCTTGCATTAAAACGGCTCCAATGCCTAGGCCAGAGGCATCGCACTCGATTTCAAAAGTCTTGTTGAAATATGGCAAAACAAACAAAGGGGCGTTAGTTAAAAGATCTTTAAGGGAATTGAAAGAACGTTCTTGTTCATCACTCCAAAAGAAGGTCGAATTTTTCTTCATGACACTAGTTAATGGAGCAGCGACGGTGCTGAAATTTGAAACAAAATGCCTATAGAAGCTTGCCAAGCCATGGATGCTCCAAACTTGACTAATGCTCGTGGGCCTTGGCCATTCGCGAATCGCCTTAACCTTCTCTTGATCAACTTCAAGTCCTCTCGAGCTGACAACAAACCCTAAGAAAACAACTTGATCAGAACAAAAGGTACATTTCTTAATATTGGCATACAATGTTTCCATACGTAACACTTCCAACATGACTCGCAAATGTGCCACGTGATCTTCTAACGACCTGCTATAGATAAGAATATCGTCAAAATAAACAATGCAAAACTTCCCAATAAAAGCACGCAAAACATAGTTCATTAATCACATAAAGGTGCTGGGTGCGTTAGTTAAACCGAATGGCATAACCAGCCACTCGTACAAGCCATGCTTGGTCTAAAAAGCCGTTTTCCACTCATCTCCTTGTCGTATCCAGATTTGATGATATCCGCTCTTAAGATCGATTTTGGAGAAGAGTTGTGCCTCGCTTAGTTCATCCAGCATGTCATCAAGGCGCGGGATGGGATGTCTATACTTGATGGTGATTTTATTGACCGCTCGGCAATCCACGCACATTCGCCAAGTACCATCTTTCTTTGGCACCAAAAGTATGGGCACAGCGCATGGACTTAGACTTTCCCTAATGTAGCCCTTTTCCATCAATTTGGCCACTTATCATTGCAACTCCTTGGTCTCTTTGGGGTTACTACGATATGCTGAGCGATTCGGTATTGTTGTTCCAGGAACGAAGTCGATTTGGTGTTCAATCCCTCTAAGGGGCGGTAGGCCACTAGGAACGTCCTTCGGAAACACGTCTTCAAAGTCCTGCAACAAAGTAACAATCAAAGATGGAAATGAAGCTTCCAATTCGTTAGTGTTAAAGAAACTTTCTTTATACATGAGAACAATCATCAGTTGTCGCAGAAGCAACGATTTCCTAATCTCTCGCTCCTTAGCAAAAACACTCAATTTTTCAATTTCTCGCTCTTCTTGTTCTTTTTGACTATTGTTCACTTTTACCTCATTTTCTTTGCTCTTATCTCTCGATTTTACTCACTTTTTCTTTTTATTTTCTCACTCTTTTTTTCTTTTTCTATCTTTTCTTTTTGCTCCTTTGTTCTCATTTGCTGAACAGAATTTTTCAATTGCACTTGGTCCTCGTACACTTGTTTGGGAGTCATGGGAGCCAACGTCACACTCTTGCCATGGTATTCGAAAGTATAACGATTTGTGTATCCATTGTGGATGGCTCATCGGTCAAATTGCCATGGCCTTCCCAAGAGTAGATGACCCGCATGCATCGGGACCACGTCACAAACAACTTTGTCGCTATATTTGCCGATAGAGAAAGGAATGATGGCTTGCTTGGTGACCTTTAATTCGCTTCCATCGTTGAGCCATTGTAGCTTGTAAGGTTGAGGATGTTTAGTCGTCAACAATCCAAGCTTTTCTACGAGCATGCTGCTAACTACATTTGTGCAGCTACCCCCATCAATAATCATACTACAAACTTTACCTTGAATTAGGCCCCTCGAATGGAAAATGTTCTCATGTTGTTGTTCATCTTCGATGCTTTGAATACTCAAACTTCGTTTTACAACAAATAATTCTCCTTCAACAGCAAATTCAAGTTCTTCTTCCTTCTCTTCGTCGGTGGGAGGGTCGGACTCTTTTTCTTCCTCATCTTCAGACTCAATTTCGCCATTCAACTTCATAGTCATCACCCGTTAGTTTGGGCATTGACTTGCTATATGGCCTCGCCCGAGACACTTGAAACACTTAATGTCTTGAGTAGAATTGTGCCCGGCTTCATTGTTGCTTTTGCTCGTCTCCCCACCCGATTTATTAGCTTTTGGATTCGAAACACAATCTCATGCCCAAACGGAAGTCTTTTTTCTACCGAGTCCTTGGCTCCATCTTGGGATAGGAGTTGAGTTTGGATAGGCTCCATGAATAGGACCTTTTCTTTTGAGTTGTTTTTCTACCTTAACAGCCATATGCACCATTTCCTCAATTTCAACATAGTGATGAAGTTCAACTACGTTGGCAATATCTTTGTTCAATCCAGCCAAGAACCTCGCCATGGTGGCCTTCCAGTCCTCCTCGATGTTGGCTCGAATCATGGCCACCTTCATTTCTTTGAAATAATCGTCCACACTTCGATTGCCTTGCGTAAGATGTTGTAGCTTTTGCTACAACTCTCGATGATAGTATGCTAGAATGAACCTTTTACGCATCAAAGCTTTCATTTCATTCCATGTATTGATCGGCCGCTCTCTGTTTCTCCTTCGGCTCGTGACTACTTGATCCCACTAGATCATAGCATAGTTAGAGAATTCGATTGCCTCCAACTTCACCTTCTTGCCTTTCGAGTAGTTATGACACTCGAAAACTAACTCGATCTTCTTTTCCCACCTAAGTACGCTTCCGGGTCGAATTTACCTTGGAATGGGGGAATGGACAATTTGATGTTCTTCAAATCATCATCTACTCGGCCTCCTTCTCGTTGAAGACGATTTTGCTAGCCTCTTCGTCGTTCTCTTATATTGGACCCACGTTCACTCTCATAACCACTTGGATCAGTCCAATCTTCTTCAAGTGCTCGTGGCCTTCCGCGTTGTCTTGGTAGACTTTGAGGTGTCGGTTCACGTTAGGCACGTCCCTCGACTTGGTCGAGCCTTTCTTGGATTGGTTCCAATTTGCGATCAAACAATCGTTCCACTTCTCCCAATAAAGCTTAGAGATTAAGATCCGATACGTTTCGCACAGGTTGCCTCTTGGTTCTTTCTGCCATGTTGCATTTCGGGCTTCGTGACATAACTAAATGTATACCTCACCACAAATCCGCTCGATCACTCAGAAAGAAAGAATAGATATCTCTCACGCTCGTGTTTGCACTCAATTTGGCTTTTACCTCCCCTCTATTGTGCTCACACACTCAAGCCTTTTTTTGCTCGTATCTTCTCTTGTGATTTCGTATAAAACTTTGTCAGACTAAATCTTCTAGTATAGGGGTCGGTTTCAAGAGGGTTGCAAAGGTAGCTATGTAAAAGATGTAGGTGGGCTGAAAGAACAATTTTGTTGGTTAACAAGTGTGGCGTGAAGTTGAATGGTGATGAAAGTAAGAAGTTGTTGATCGGGAATGACCAAAAGGAAATGAATTAACCACTTTCAATTTTTTTCGTTTTTTTAATAAATTTCAATTCAATATGCTGATTTACAGGTAAAATAAATACAACTTTTTTTTGTACAATTTTTTATGATTTTTTTTTTTCAAATCTACTTACTCTGGTTCTTCTCGAACGTCCATTCTTCTCGTTTTAAATAGCTCTGATACCAGATGATACGCCCCGGCCTCATTGATTAATCCGAGTCGTATAGTTCCTCGATCGTTAAAATAAAGAAGAATCGTTTGAGTTGGAATGAAGTCAGATATTAGGCTAAATGTGGTTTAAGGGTGTCAAGGATAGGCTTAAGAAGAAGGCTATTCAAAAGGAATAATGCTTGGTCATAAAAAGAAAAGAAAGCTCAGTAATCGGAATTGAAATGGAAACTTAAGAACAAGAGTGAACCAACACTTCAATTGAAGGTTGACCTGAAACTTAGGGGTTCTAAAGTATTGAGAACAAATTTGGAAACCTCGACCACTATCCAAAACAGATAGGAACCTTGGTATAATTTGGGATGAACGCCACACGAAATCGTGACAAGTTCGGTTGAACAAAAACGGGTTGACGCCACTAACTAGTTAGATAAATCAACAAAGTTTTTGGACGAAATTCAAGAGAAGAATTCTCTAAACAATTTGACATCAATTCATTAAGGTTCAAAAGTCCTTTTACAAGATGAATTCGACAACTATTTACAGGCAAAGACTAAGCTAGCCGAATAGTCAAATGTTTTTCTTAAAAATTAAGCAAACAAAATTCATTTAATTTTGCTGGTAAGGTATATCTGAATAGGGCTCCAATGGTCAGCTTCTAGAATAAGCAATGCACTAGGAAGCTTGGAAAATGCATGGTAGTAGCTAGATTCGGTTGATGTGCTTAAAGGAGCTCATTTAAGTTGCAACTATTGCTGAAAAGTGACCAGCAATTAAAGAGTTGTTGAGCAGTCTTTAAAGGTGTGAAAGCTTGGAAACGAACAGCCAATACATGTGAAAATATGTCCAGCAATGTGAACGAAATAAGTTCAACCAAATGGACAGCTTAGGGAGTAGGAAACAGCAGCTCCTTTTGGCCGAAAAGTCACTTAGAATAATCAACCATCAGCACACCAATT
>JABFAF010278465.1:0-20092 GCA_013677275.1 Gossypium schwendimanii | reverse complement strand
GTTAAAATTTTTCAACGAAACTTTAATACTACCTTAATGACACTCTGTAAATATTTATAAAAATATTTATGACTCGGTTTATAGAAATGAGGTCCCGATACCTCATTTTCTAAAATTACTTGACCTTAGGGTCTTACCATTTGAACTTAATTAATCCTCTAAATAGTATAAATTATCAAATAAAAAACCTTTTCAAAGTCACAATTAACTCATAAATATTAAATAATAATATTTATGAACTTAATCACTAGATTGGTGGCCCCAAAACCACTGTTTCTGACACCATTGAAAAACGAGTTGTTACAGTTCCCTCACGACTGTAAATTTTGTCCAACAGGCGCTGGGTTCTGCATCTGTTGTTGCTACTAAATTTTTTTATTGTCAAAAATTCCTATGAATTATTCTTTTTTGATCGGTGGCTAGTTCTATAGGTGTTCCCCTACCACAAGTCATACACTAAACCAGAAAGGGAACAAAAGATGTTAGTAAGAATAAGAAAATAAAACCATATCAGTAATTTAAAATTTTCCTAATTATTCTACTTGAATGCAACAATTAAAATCAATAAAGTGGCGTTGCCTCCCTGGCAACAATGCCAACAGCTTGACCACCTCTGGTGTACTAACGTCTAGAGTAAGAATCCTGCACAAAATATATCAAATAGGCGGTGTTAGCAAGTATATAGGCTAGATTGTAATTTAGCTACAAAGAAGTAGGTGAGTACTCTGAGGATCGTACCCAAGGGAGACGAGCATTAAATTAATCCTAACCAAGCATAAGTAAAGCTAATTAGTACTTTAACTAAATTATATTAGGAATAAACATACAAAACAATTTTTGGTATTTTTGTAAACAAAGAATAAAATAATATAAATGAAAAGACTTTGGGAAATTTGATATAAAAATTGACTCAGACTTGAGCATGGCTGATTAGCTCGCTTCGATAATTATAATTAACTGTCACTTCAGGTTGCCTATTTAGTCAACTAGTTGTACCTTAGCAGGATCTCTTAATCTTCCACTAGATTAACGAGTCAACAAGAACTACTTATCTCTTGACCTCACAGTCTAGAATAGTTCAAGGCTAAGGTGTTCAGGGATAGGTCATACCAATTTTGGATTAATACCCACCTAGATAACTTTCTAGGGTTGTCAAGCCTAGGGTTTAAGTTGTTTCTCTCCTAAACAGATGATTCGATAAAAAAACCCTACACAACAATCAATTAATCATAACTCCACTAGCTAATCCACCATAAGAGGATTAGTTCCTCATGGATCTCAAAAACACAATAAACTTTATGCGAAAGATAAACATTATTAACAAATCAAGAGACAAAGGTTCAAGAAAATCCTAAGTTGTATTAATTGAAGCATGAAATCTATAAAGAGTTGATGAAGTTCCACAAATTAGATCTCCCAAAAACGCAAATAGAAAACTAAAAATAACCTAAGCCTAAAAAAAAGGAAAAACTGTAAACTGAAATTACAAAGAAAATTATAAAGTATGAAAGTCATCCTTTAACAAGTGTTTAAGAGCCTATTTATTTAGTTAGGGTTGCCTTTGTCCTCAACCCTAGGTCAGCTAAGGCTCTTGTAACACCCCTAACCCGTATCCATCGTAGGAATAGGGTTAGCAGAGCATTACTGTAAAAACATAACTTAAAAGCATATATTTCCAAACATTACATTAATCATAGCATAACCCATTCATACACATGCAAATTGTTCCTTATTCGAGCCCTCGAGGCCCTAAAAATGCTTTAGAAACAACTCGAGACTAAATCAAAACATTTTAAACCTTAAGGAAAAAGTTCGAAAAATTCACACGTATGGGTCACACGGCCATGTGGCCAGGCCCTGTGACTCACATGACTGAGACACACACCCATGTCTCAAGCCGTATAACATTCGAAATAGGGACACACGGTCGTATCCCATCGAGTCCATTCTTGTGTAACTCTTTGACTTGGGTCGTATAGCCAAGCCACACGCTCGTGTGCTAGACTGTGTAACTTTCGAAAAGTAACCTTTAAAACCTATAGGGGACACATGCCCATGTTGAATGGGCGTGTGTCACACACAGCTGAGACACACGCTTATGTCTGAGGCCGTGTGGACAAGAAAGTGGACAAAATCAAGCCATTTCCTTCACCCATTTCAAACATGTAGCTACAAGCCATTTGCACCCTTGACCAAGGCATCAAAACATACCAAAGCATGCATAAAATGACCAATTCAAATGACCAAATTCCATTGAACCAATATGCCATATAGACACCTCAATCACAATCAAACTAACATGCCTAAGCATAAGCATATTTAATCGCATTGCTGCCATTTCAAAACATACATTACTTGACCTAAACCATGTGAATATAAACTTACCATTTGGACCATTACTCACATGCATCAAAATCACATAAGTGACTCAATCTAATCATTTCCAAATGGTACCAAACAACCAACAAATATATATACCATTTTTCAATCATGCACATCTAATTCAAAACCTTTCCAAAGCATACCATAACTTGACCATGTTGAGGTCAATTCATCACATTCCACTTTGGACATTCAAACATACATTCACACATTGTCAAAATAACACACATCAAGAACACACCAAAAGTATCAATGTTACATCAACCAAAATGACATATACATTCCAAACTCATAAACTAACATTCAACTAAATGTCAACCATAGGTCCACCTATACATGCAATTATAACCTTAACCAACATATCAAAATCTACCAATATAATAGTTGGATAGTGTGATAGATCTTCGAGGAACTTCCAAACTGATCGAGCTTCCGATAATCTGTAAAGTAAAGGAAAGTAATTACGTAAGCAATGAATGCTTAGTAAGCTTGTATAAACTTAAACATAACCTTTCATTTCAATAATGAACTTTATAGGATAAATATAAACCTAAACCAATGCCACATGACCATCAACTCACAAGTGAGTAAGTTCATCAACATCACTTGCACTTTTCTGAGTTAGTTCATCAACATCACTTGCACTTTTCATTCCTAACATAGTACGATTTTATGAGACACATTACACAATCATTAACCTGTTCATAAGACTATGAACCACTCCATTTACTTATCATTCCATTTATTTACTTTTTGTTTCATTTACTTAGCATAAACTTAAATAACATCATCAATTCATGAATTAGTCTATTTATCCATAGCATAAGTAGATTTCTCACGTATAAGTAGGTCATTTAACTCATCAATCCTTTTATATCATCAAATTACATCTCAATATGAACTTACATTTTGATTATCTATTCTTACCCATTTCATTAGCATAATATAAGACATAAGCATAAATATCAAACAAAACTACAAGCTTGACAAAAGCTTAAACATCATCATCAATAAACAAGTTAATGCATTTATACATAATTATTTTAGGATCAACCACATGATAAACCATTTCATTAGAAAATATATATATTGATTCATACCACCTTTTCATTAACATAAGCATATTTCTATTTGGACACTTATCATTTCAATGTATAAGATTGTAATTAAGCATGATATAATCCAACCAATAGCTTGGCTCAAGCCTAAGCATTATCAACTACAATTGTTAATACATTAATACATAATTCACTTGATTTATCACTTGGTAAGGTAAATTCACATGAACATAATGCCATTGAAATCATACTTTCCATAAACATAGATATACATTCATAAATCATTATCATTATCATTTCATACATTTTCATATGTTCATAACATAAACATTGGAACACTTACTGCTCCTTCCTTTTTCATGCCCATTGAATCACTTAGAATAATATCGAATACGCAGGAAAGCTCACACTATGTACTAAACATATGATCAAAACTATTCATTTTCCTTTTCCTTTATATTGTTGCTCACTCGAGCCATAAAACAGGTCTGCTCACACAAGCTGATGGCTAGAATGTAAGCTACACAATACCGCTCACACAAGCTTAAGAGTATCCGCAGCAAATGTTGGAGCTCAACCATCGATAGGAAATTTTGGACTAGCACCGAAAACATGGTAACCCTAATAACATGTCATTTGTATCCTATATATTCCTAAGGTTCAAACGAGACTTTATAGTCATCAAGAAACGTCGTTAGATTTCCATCGTTTCTTTACATGGTAAATTGCATAATAACATATAACATATATATTGATTCATTGACATTAGAACAAAAAATTAAAAATTCAATTGAATCAACACTTAAGTGATTATAGTTCTTATGAACTTACCTGACTAAATTGCAGAAATATCAAAGTACAGGGGCTATTTGGTAATTTTCCCTTCTCCTCAATTTTCCACTCGTTCTTGATCTAAATTGATAATTTCATTCAACTCATTAATTTAGATAGTAAAACCAATTCATTTTATCTAATTTAGTTATTTTTGACATTTTAAAAATTTGCCCCCAACATTTTACTTTTATTTAATTTAGTCCTTGAGCCTAAGACATGCAAATTAACCATTTTTATTGAAAACCCATGCCAATCGAATGTTCATAACTTCCATTACAGCCCAATAATTTCAAACCAAGGCCTTGTATTTTTTCTATTTTAACAATTTAATCCCTTATCGTCAAAATTCATCAAAATCACTTAATAAAATACTTATAAATAACAAATAATACCTCAAATTCATCATTTAACATCTAAAATAACAAATATTCATCAATGGAAACATTCAAAATATTTAACAGTTTCAAAAACGAAGCTACGGGCTAGCTAGACCTAGTTACAACGATCTCAAAAACATAAAAATACCTAAAAACGAGTAAAAATTTACTTACCATGCAAAACATTGAAATTGGCCAAAACCTAGCTTAGTTTCCATGGAAGAATCGGTTGTAAAATAAGAAAGAAGATGACAACCGTTCATCTTTTGTTTGATGTTTTATTTTAATTTTATTTAATTTATCAAATTCCCATTTTAACCTTGGTTAATAATTAAATATATCACCAAACCCATGTCCATATTTTTCCATTAACTCCTTAAATGGTTTATTTACAAATTAAGTCCATTTACCATTATTTTCTAAATTTAATCCTTCACAATTTAGTCCTTTTTAATTAATTTTCTAAACTTTAAAATTTCTTAACAAAACTTTAATACGAACTTCATAACAAATATTTACGGAGCGGTTTATAGAAATGAGGTCCCGATACCTCAGCTTCTAAAACACTTAACTTTAGAGTCTTACCCCTTGAACCTAATTATTCATTTGAATAACATAAATTGTCAATTCAAAATTTAATTTAATATCATATTTGATACGTAAATATTAAATAATAATATTAACAAACTTACTCATCAGATTTGTGGCCCTAAAACGACTATTTCCAGCACCAATGAAAAACATGTTACAGCTCTCGTGTTTAATATTTGATTGTATAGAACAAAACGCCTTTGGCTAGTAATTAATTCCCATACAAGACCAATGTCGCGACACCCTAGTGTCTCTGTCGTGACATCAAAAGTAGTATGCTCATACTCAGGCTAGCCTCAGGGGTGTGCTGTGAAACTGAAGGCAGTTTTGGGATTCTTGTGCTCTACTCCCTATGTTACGACATCAAACTCCCGGTGTTGCAACATAGCGACCAGTATTTAGTTGGTATGTTGTCTAATGGTCTCCTACACACTCACAAAGTATATTAGCTCATCTTTAGGCCTCATTCGAACCCCAAGGTCAATCAAAGACTCAAATTACACTTTTTATTTAATGTAAAAGAAATTCAAAAAACTCCAGTAAACCATAATAAAAATACTCATATTCAAGCTCCTCAAACATGAAAACTAGTTTAATCTGCTACATCGAATTATGACAGATCAGCCTCGCAATTGATTCATCTTATATTTTCGCATATCTCTAGTAGACTTGCTACTGCCTATGCATGTGTTGTAGCATGTCTATAATGGCTGATTGTACCTAAAAATAAGGAAACACACTAACAGAAAGTAAAAAAAGAATTATTAGGTCAAAATGACCTTATTCCTTGTCATTTATTTTCTTAACTACTCAAAAAAATATATTTATTGAAATTTGGTTGTCGCCTATGAAAACTTCTTACAGATCCAGAAGAGTGAGCAAAGTTTTATTCCACTGAACTTCACCTCTCTAGTAATGCTTTAGACGTTGACCATTTACCTTGAGCATACCGCCCTTACCATCTTGTAGCTCGACAACTCCATATGAAAATGCTAGGTTGATACTGAAAGGTCTGGACCACCAAGAATTTAGCTTCCCAGGGAGCAACTTCAGTCTTGAGTTGAACAATAGAACTCGTTGGCCTACTTCAAAAACATGGGATTGGATGTGCTTGTCATGCCATTTCTTGGTTTGTGCTTTAAATATCTTGACATTCTCATAGGAAAACATTCTCAACTCTTATAATTCATCAAGTTGCAACATTTGTTTCTCTCTAGCACGTTTTAGATCCCAATTAAGTTGTTTGATAGCCCAATAAGCTCTATGCTCAAGCTCCAATGGTAAATGGAAAGCTTTTTCGAACACTAACTAACAGGGCAACATACTTAGAGGAGTTTTGAATGTTGTTTGATACGCCCACAAAGCATCGTCTAGTCTTTTAGACCAAGTTTATTATTCAGACGTGACACTTTCTCAAGTATTTATCCAATAACCAAGTCAACAACTTATTCACAAAGTGAGATCCCTTGTCATTAATTATAGCCCTCGGAGTCTCGAACCTAGTAAATATGTGCTTATGTAGAAAGTGCATAACCACTTTAGAATTGTTTGTCAGATACGCCTCAGCCTCTACCTACTTGGACACGTTATCAGTAGTTACAAAAATATATACATTACCATATGATAGAGGAAATGGACCCAAAAAATCAAAGCCCTACATGTCTAATAATTCTACTTGAAGGATATTATTAATAGGCATCTCATTCCTCCTTAAAATATTTCTAACTCATTGGCACTGATCACAATTCCTCACTTAGGCATGTCCAACTTTAAATAAAGTGGGACAAGAGAACACAACTTGCAATACCTTGGCTAAAGTACATGATCCCCCAAAATATCCCCATTAAATACAAACGAAAATGGTAAAGGATATCGCACACCTCATTTTTAGCCATGAACCTTTTAATCCTTTGGTCAACTACTGCTTGAATAAGTATGATTTTTCCCAGAAATAATGTCGTACATCATGGAGGAACTTCTTCCATTGTTGATATGTCGTTTCGAATGGCATCAATCCACTGGCCAAAAGTTTAGACAAGTCAGCAAACCAAGGGATTTCATTTTTATGACTTAACTCAAAGATGTGTTCATCTGGGAAATATTCGTTAATAGGAATAAAGGAGTGAGTTTTCTCTTGCTAGTCCAATCTTGACAGATGATCTGCCACTTGATTCTCCACCCCCTTTCTATCCTGAATCTTAAGATCAAATTCTTGGAGTAAAAGCACCTATCGAATTAGTTTTGGCTTAGCATTTTTCTTTGTAAGAAAATATTTAATGGTCGAGTGGTCAGTATAAACTGTCACCTTAGTTCCTACAAGATACGAATGAAATTTCTCAAAAGAAAAAAATAATATCAAGTAACTCTCTCTTTGTTTCTGTATAGTTTAATTGTGCTCCTATCAAGTTTTGACTTGTATAATAGATGGGGTGAAAAATTTTGTTCCTTTGTTTTCCCATTATAGCTCCTACTACGAATTCGCTGGAGTTACACATCAACTCAAAAGGAGAGCTCCAATATGGTTTAACAATAATTAGTGTTGATGTTAATTGGCATTTCAAATTATTAAAAGCTCTCAAGCACTCCTCATCAAATTTAAATGACGTGTCTTTCTCTAATAACTTGCAAAGTGGTTTGGAGATGTCAGAAAAGTCCTTGATAAACCTCTGATAAAACCCAGCTTGACCTAAAAAACTCCTAATGCCTTTTACAGAAACAGGTGATGGGAGTTTCTTGATAAGATCTATTTTCTCCTTGTCAACTTATATTCACTGCCTTGTTATTTTGTGCCCCAAAATGATACATTCCTTAATTGTGAAATGACATTTTTCCAAGTTAAGGATAGATTCATTTCTTCGCATTGTTTCTGAACTAGGGCCAAATTACTCAAACAATCATCATAAGAATCCTTAAACCTTGAAAAGTCATCCATAAATACTTCTAAAAATTTCTCAACCATGTCAGTAATTATAGCCGTCATACATCTTTGAAAATTTGCAGGTGCACTTTAATTGTTCAAAGTTTCCAATTTGTTTTCATCTATCAAATCCCTTCTTTTCTCCTTCAAAAAACATCAAAAATCCCTTATTATCTCTTCATTTCTAATACGATTTTGATATAGATTCTCGCATAAATCAAAACCATCACTGAACAATCTTTTTCATTTACATTCTTATTTTTTAAATGAAAACTAGGTAACGATGTAGAATCCAGCCAAAGCCAATAATGTTGAAACTTGGGTTGTTTTGGGTTTTCAAAAGGAAAATTTTCTTCATTTGAGGAAAAGCAATTCGAGAAAGAGCTTGAAGGAGGAGGGGAAACTCGACTCATCATCTTCATGAAGGCTTTGATAGATAATATATATTCGAGTGATAAATTCTTCTAGGTAAAGATTTGTGTTTTTTTTGTTGTTAATTGATGGAGATGACATTTGAAAATTTTTGGGATTTCTTTTTTTTTTTAGCCAGACATTCTTTAACCATCTCAAGTTTTGGCCTTTTATTCATCAATTTTCGTACAAAACTTTGGTGGCATGCTATGATCTTTGGTGGAATTTGAACTAATCCCATTTAAACCAAAAGTATTTAGATCCAAAAGTTCTAACCTTTTCTATGATATAAGTTTTTGTGGGAAAATTTTGGGTTTTTTTTCTTGTGTTTCAAGTTAATAGGGAAGAAGATGATATTTGGGCATAGATTGATATGAGGCCACACCATGCTAATTTATGCTCTTATGTTACATGGAAAATTATTTAGTCACGCAAATCACATGCCCTTAGGTGATTTCATGAGTTGAAATATGTCTAAGTCAACCTTAGTCTCAAAAAATGAGAATTCTCGTAGAAGTTCTTTAAGGCATCGAGCAAAGTGGAAGAAAACTCGAAAGATAATGAAGCCACGAACAAACAGAAAAGTTGTAAAAAATAGCGCACACCAAGTGTTTCAGTAAATGCTCTCAAAATTATTTTATTATTTTGGAAGATTATAACTGAATGATTACAAATGAGGGGGAAGGTCTCTCTGTATAGTTGAGCTCCCCCACATCCAAAGGTATAGAGTAGATTACATCAACGATTGAGATTAGTGCCTATCTATAAGAGAAGAGTCCTAAATGATTAAACTCTATACATCTTTATCTCTTAGGATTTATAAAAAATTACCATAGTAACTCTAGTTTTACTAGACTGTTTCACTGTGCCACCAAGGCTTCAGGTAGATATGCTTCTCCATGTGTTACACAAATCAGGCCTGTTCAAGTGGGTTAAATAAGCCTCATTTAATCCATTGACCTTCATGGGAAATTTTGTTTGAATTCATCAAAGGGTTAAATTCGTGGCCCGTGACATTCTCCTCCACTCATTCTCGCAATGCCCTTGTTACATCTTGGGAATGAAACTGGTTTGACTCATCTTAGTAATATCTCATGCTTCGATCGATTCCCAACTAGTCTCTCTGTCTAGTAGTTCCGCCCCTCAAAACATTTGCCTCGGCTTATGTCTTTGTTGTCGCCTAACTCAAACTATATTTCTCTTTTTTACATCTTGATCGTAAAAAGCCACCACTCTTACTTGCCCCCATTGTACTTACCTCGATTGAGATCCCATTTATCCTCATTAAAAGACTTTGGCAAACTCATATTGAACTCTGGGTTAACCTTGTGAACTGTTGCTAACTTTGGTTTGTAAGCCTCTTGGCTTCCCCAAAGTTTGATACACAACCCACCTCTCTCATAGGAGGTAGCCTCATTGATAACTCAACAGGCTTTATATTAGTTTTCCATACTTTTAGCATTTCCAAGGGGATCTTCATAGCATTATGATCTACCAAGTCAATATTTCCACCACATGGAACATCCTTGGCTAGTCAGATTACCGATAATACCTTGGTTCCACCTTTCCTGTCTTCCTTGCATTTCTAATTCCCAATCTGTAGCTTAACACCTTGTGTTACTCCTACAGTTCGAACCTCCTTTCAATTAACAATCTTAATCTTCTTGGTCAATTTTATAATTGAGAGACCAAGCTTACCCACAAATTTCTTTGATATGAACAAGTCTAATGCCCCTGTATCAACAAAAGCACTATTTCTTTGACTTGCAATGTTGATGTCCAAATACATCAATCTTGCTTTTTAACAAACAATAGTAGAGCTCCTTAAGGTGATTTACTAGGACATATAAAGACACGATCTAAGAGATCTTTTAACTCTGTTGGTGTCATACGGTGTAGAGCAATAGACATAGGAGTTGTACCTGGGTAAACCTCAATTGCAAATTCAACCTCACAATCAAGAGGCAATCTGCTATGGATTTGTAATGGACACCATCTACATACTTGATCAACGAGCACAGTTTGTTATAAAAGACTTGAAAACACTATTGCTACTTTTGACATCTCATATTTTAAATTACCCAATTTCGTGAAGTTAGAGTTATTACATGAATGCACAGAGTCAAGGTCAATTAAAGCATGAACGGGTGTGGAATATAAAAGTAATATACCTACTACAAAATCGGTTGCATCACCCTCTTCTTAGGTTTGAACCTAATAGGCTCATGTAGGAGCTCTAGCTTCGAATTGTTAAACTGCTAACTTGGCCCCCTTTCTCTAACTACCCTTCGTTACTTAACCGCCAGGAGAATTTCCTCGGCACCTAACTGCAGGATTGGATCTTTGGGAGGTAGCAAGAGGAGAACTATCATCCCTTGGACATTCTCTAGAAAAATGTTCCAAAAACCCACACCGAAGACATGCATCGACTTTTTTTCCAACACTTACATTTGTGCCTTCTGTTGCAAAGTTCTCAATTCAGGATGTTCGAATCTCTTGTAGGACCTCTAACACTGCTTATAAATATAAATGGTTGTCGGTCTTTGGCTTTCTCCGACTTACAGTCTTAAAGTTAGCCTCCAAGGTCCTCAAGACTCTATAGCTTGCTTAAGCAAAGGTTGCGAACTAGAAGTCTCGACTCTCTTTCCAAATGCTCGAAAGGGCTTGATTTTCTTCTCTAGGCCCATAGCATGCTCCACCATCTTTGATGGTTCAGTTAGATCAAAAAAATCTTTTTGTTTATGAAAATCTAAATGAACTCGAATCTCATCATGCAATCCCTAAAGGAATTAGTTAAAGATTTCATCTATCAGCACTAACTTAAAATCGTACATGCTAAGTCGCAAGAATTCTCACTCATAATCAACCACTAACATATGACCCTACTTCAATAGAATCAATTCTTGCTTTCTATCTTTGAGATACAATTTCCCAACATATTTCTTCGAGGACTGAAAGATTCCTAAGTAATCTGATCGCTGGCACGTGATAGGTGACTATCAACCACCACCGATAAGCCTCATCTTTCAGGAAAGACACTACACACATAACACACTCGTGCGAGGAACATTCTAATTGTTGCAGTACCAGATATATCGATTCTAGCCAAATTTTGGCTGATAAGGGATAAACACCTTTCAATCCCTTGAATTTGGTTGCTCTATATTTCCGCAACTCTATCGAAGCTCATAGAGCTACGACTACTGGTGTGACCTATGGAATAGCTCCCACTACTCGCTTAAGAGCTTTTGCTATAGAGTGGAGCAAATTCTCATCATCTAGACCTTTTCAATGAGGTTTATCAGCTCTCTATTCTGTTTAGCATCGGTTGGATCAATACAAGGTGTAACACCCATATTCGATGAGCTTCGATCATCAAATCCTAGCTACGAGATGACACACCGGTTGCCAAAGCAAATACAATTCAATTTTCCCTTTATATGTGCTATTAACAATATTAATCAATCTCAATAAGATTCGCTCTCATTTCCAGATCTTATACAAGCTTACAAATGGTTTTTTGCTAACCTGGGATCAAATTAGGACCAAATTGAAAAGTTTTCAAAATAAGCGTGTTGACGTCGCAACATCATGGTTTTCACTTTAGGACTTCAAAAATCTCGATGCCATGACACCACTTACTGCCAATCTATGTCTCCATGTTGGGAACTTTTGGTTGCGACGTTGCTCCCATTTTGCGAAAAACCATATTGGTCCACATTCAATGCTTCAAACCAAACACATTTCATTTCGCCTATGTATATATCAATTTCATCAATACTAGATCATGCCAATCCTTTTCCATATCAAGCTTGTAACATCTTTGAAAACAAAATTCAAATGATATACAACTCATATTCAAAATATATTATATTCTAGCCATTTACTAACTTAACTTACCAATTTATTTCACTATGCAAACCTTAACATATATGAATCATACAAGTTGGAAGTTATCAAACCAAATAGCATTAAGCATTAGCAAATTATACCTAATGTAGGTCACATATCAAGCTATCATGCAAATTCAACTTTAACCACAATTTCAACCATCTTACATGACATTTACAATACCATTTGACCATGTTATATTGATTATTTCTACATAAGTTTGATTGTATCTGTTAATGGTGAACAAATAGACTTAAACCTAAGCATATGTCATATTTAGAATGAAAGGGACTGTACAAATATTGTTGAGCTGAGGACCATGGATTGGATGTTGAAGTCACCTCCTAAAACTTTGAATTCCACCTATACCTGAACATTGAATAAACAAACTGTATGCTAAGCAATAACGCTCAGTGGTACTTTCATGATTCAAGTTAATATAATCCAAACATTAATCAATTGCATACAATCAATGCAACTTCAAACTTTAGCTATTTCACATGCTCACTCATTCCAATAACTTCCATTATCGAATGAAGCATCTAAATAACCCTTTTTGCAAATAAATTCATTACATATTGGCATTTAAACTTCTATGTCATACCATTCCACATTAGGATACCAATACTTTCATTTTATTGCATATCAAATTGAAACATTATTTCATTAACCATTACATATGATTTTTACATACTATACTTTCTAATACTTACCTAAAGTCACTACCTACTTATTCAATTCATTCCATTATCACACACATACACACACACATAGATATATATATGTGTGTTTGTGAGCATACATATGGCAAATGGAAAAATCAAACCATTCAACATTCGCAATAGAACTAACCAATTCATGATAATTTTCAAGTGCCAAACTTTATGCCATTTAAACACTCAATAGGTAACACCCTCCTCCCGACCCGATTCATTGGGTCTGGATCTCGGGTGTTATTATACATACCGCTTAACAAAATTTTCAAAACAGTTGACAAATACTCATTACTTAGAACATTTTTTTCTTCCATTTTTTTGATTGACTCAATATTAAAGAACAAAGGAAATATTAAAGATAATATATTACATCAAGTTTGTTACATCTAATTACATTACGAAATTCTACCTAAGATAGACTCGTTAAGGTGTAGTCCTATAACACAGCACTTTCAAAAGTCCACTGTATGCATAATAAAATGGATCGTCACTTTCTTGGCGCCCTCTTGGCGTAGTCCCTCAAGGCGAACTCAATCTTCTACTATACCTAAAATATAAAATAAAACTTGTAAGTTAGACGAACTTATTCAGTTCATAAACCATAATACCTTGGCAGATACTTCTCTAATATTGAATGAATATCTACGCCAACTACCATTCTTAATATCTTACTTCTTTTTCGGCGAATGCTTTTACAACTTCAAGCTTACCTTCATGCACCAACTACCATACTTAGAAAACTAGTTCTCTTTTAGCTACCTGGTTGATTTAAGATCTTTCGAAAGAATATACCATCAGAGACTACTTCATACAAATAATCTCTTCAAACATACTCTTAACCTAGAATGGTTGTTCATAGGTACTGTTTACTAGCGGATACTTACAAATTCGGCAGATTTCCAGACTGAGTTGAATACTATCAGTTTACCAATAAATTAATATTCCAATTCAATACTCATGCCAAACTCATACTAATAATGAACTAACCAAATCAGTCAGAAGAATTCTACACAACTCTTGCTACAAACATGATGATACCCAGATTAACGAATAACGCAGTTATCGTGAAACTCCAGAATAGAAACAAAATTCTATTTAGATATGGTTGATTCCAGATAATCCATATACAACCCTACATAGTACAGACAAACTTAGACCAAGGGATACTTATTTCTTTCATAATTGCGTAATACACTTGTATTCTAAACTAAAAAATTACCATGGTGGACTTCCTCTTCGAACATATAGATGTATACTTCTTTTTAAGGAACTTTTCTTAACACTCTTTTGATTACATCACAGAACTAATTAAACCAAAATATCTTCAGATATAGAGATATCTTTCAAGAATATTTTCAATTTACCTAGAACTTACCACAAGAGAATAATTCTCCATATAGACTTAGCAGATTATGTCACAATAGCCAAACAGACTACGCCCCAAAGGCAACATTTAGTAAACGCCATAAAGGCTAACAAATTGTGCCACAAAGGTTACAAGAATACCACTCAGGTGCCCCATGAACTGTCATGTTTGCGATATAGATTTGCCTAAACTCACATCGCATGAGGCTTGCCTATCATCGCACTAGGGCACGTAGAAACCCTAGTCGATAATTGTCGCTCATCCTCCCATTTTAGCATGTGTCATGGCCATGGAATTTCTTTATATTTATCATATCATAACTCATTTTTATTGTCCTAACGAACTTTATTGGAAACCACCACGATGTCAAGACTCACATCTTAAAACCTCTCAACACTTAGTTACACTCTATTTCCTTATCTTTATCAACCGCACCTCATAAATCTAACATAGGTACACATTCAAATAGGCTATACTCATTTACTTAACCAAATCATGCTCAATACACATTTCATACACACACACAAAGTTACTTTAGAGAATCATATGCATCTATACATACAGTCCATTACATACTGGACTCACGAGGACAAAATATCAAGATCTCAAACATATTTTCAACAATCATTCAAGTACTCATTCACCAAAAAAACATTGATCACAAAAGATTTATCTAGAAATATTAAGGACTCATCTGAGGCTCACATACAGTCGATCGAAACTCCAGACTTAAACATTCTTCTCAAACCAACAACAACCACTACTAAAAGAACATACATTCACTATTACAACTCTTATACATACAATTTACTTATCATCTCAATCATAGATAACCCCATGCAAGGTCTTATACTTACAACTTACTATTCATATACTTCTTACTGACTTAGTTTTTCAAAACATCTAACATGCAGGGTGGTGATACTTACCCAAAGATGGAATGACCATTGATTTAACCAAGAGCTTTAGTTTCTAGCTTAATGAAGAAGAAATATAATTATATTTGAGAAGAAAGAATCAAAGAGTAATATTGTAGAAGGAATAACCTTTCTCAGAACACTTTACATACATATATATATCACCCCATCCCACTTAGTTTAACTTAACAAGTGTCACATAATTCATAATTTGTCTTTCTTAATGGTCTACTCGGTCGGGTTTGGAGTATTACATTGGTTGGTATCAAAGCTAGCCAAGTTGGGTTAAGGCTCATGAGGCTAGAGTTTACCAAGCTAAAGCTAGCTAGGTTAGGTTTAGGCTCGTAAGGCTAGAGTTCATTGAGCTAGAGCTAGCCAGGATAAGTTTGCCAAGCTGATAGGTAAGTTTGCTAGAGTGGTGAAGCGTGTCCGTTAGAGAAAATAAGGTAGCTTCGTCAATCATTAGAAGTGTTATGCATGCTTGTGTGAAATTGTCTGATTAGGTAAGACTAGGAACAAATTCACCTTCGGTTCAACTATATCTTTTGTAGGATTATCCCTCAGGTCAAACCTACTCGGTCGAGTTTGGGGTGTTACAAGCGTACCAACTCTTTTATTGAAACTTAGTGAATATTACCTAGATTACCTTGGTGTATTTATTTTTTAATTCCTCAACTTGGAGATTCTTGATTTCTTTTATGTCTTCAACAGATTATTTTCTAATATTGGGGTATACATATACGCCTATTTTCATACTTGACCATTACATACGTAATTCACTCATTAGACAGATACCCGATTTTTCACTTAATATGGATCTCATTCCCTTTTCCTGATAATGGATACATTCCTCAGAAGGATATTCGTACAGAATCTACCTTTGCAAGATTCTCACTCAAACAGATGTTGAACATTTCACCTAGGATGGTCACCCACTGATTTTATTTTGGCATGTACTTATACTAATTGGTCTTTTAAGATGAATTTCATACAGATCCTTCCTTTGGCGGATTCCCATACTTTGTTGGAAAACTATCAGGTTACCAGTCAGATCATACCTTAAATCAATCAAGACCTCAACTTATTATGATGGATGTTACATTCTAAATCATCCCAAAAAACCTTATTTCATATTATGATAACACTCTGGTTTGACAGACAACTTATACTTAAAAACCCTTTTTATGTATAACGTGAAATGCTCAAATTTGGAGGATACCATATGATTTAGATAACTTCCTTACATAACGTATACAAACTCAGATCTGACGAAGACTTAAACCACCCATATCTACGATTACACCAAGTTCTCTATGCTGACAAGTTACTATGGAGGATTCTCTTTTTAGAAACACTTATGGAAACTCTTTCCAGGAACTGACCCCAAGATTTGTCAAACACTTGATAGGTTCTCAATATACAAAGCTCTGGGGCATATCTCTTCATAGCCACACTCTTTCTTTTGTAAGAAACATCCCAAGATGAAATCCTCAGATTCTACATGGGTGGATACATTATGCACTAGGATTTAACTTGCCAAAATTCTTAAAAGTTGTAGACTATACTACAATAGAGTGCCGAAACAGGTAACCCAATTTAGGGTGTGACAACTCCATAACAAGTAATAATCAAGCTTGTTAAGCTTTACAATTTAGTCTTTTTTTTTATAATCTAAACTTAATTTCTATCAATTTCACACCTAATTTATCCAATTCTCAATAATGAAAATTTATAAAAATTTCACCAATTTAACAATTTGATATATGGGTTAGCTAAATCAAGCTCTCGTGATTCAATTTTCGTAAAAATGAAAGAAAAATGGTTAGGGACTTGTAATTGATGGTCGAATATGAAAATCGGTTTGAAGCTTTCAACCTTGGTTCTTTAATGGTGGATAGTGGGTAAAAGATGAAGATGATGACTTTTTGTCATTTTTTCCCACTATTTTTACTTATATAGTTAGATTAGTTTATAATTAACTTAATTATACTTAATTAAGCATTAATCTTAAATTAGTTTAATCTAATGACATTCAACATCACATCCCCCTATTATTTATTTAAGATTAGTGTAACGCCCTCCACCCGACTCGATCAACCAGATCTGAGTATTGGGTGTTACTTCGTGAAAAAGATGTAACCTAGACTTTTTCTACTCGCCTATGTAACTATACTAGCTATGTCTAATAAAATTTCTTATATCTTTTTTTTCCTGAAATACCTCGTATATATATTATTATGATTAACTCTTTGTATAATGTATGTTTGCCTTTGTATTCTTAGATAAAATATGAAGATTGTTACTTAAGACCTCGCCTTTACTACATGTATTCAAAGCATTACTTAATGTCTATGTGCAGACTTTATCTTCGCCGAATGGCTTTGAATGTAACTTAGTCGTACACATATAGCCATAAAAAATTACATGCATCTTTCTCTTTACACCTTTCTCTTTCTTTCATTATTCCTCTACATGCATAACATCCTAGTCCACCGTTTCCTAGCGTAGCCCTAGCATCGTTTCACAGTGCATTCTTCTATACATTCTTGAAATTAGATACATCCATACTAAGTTCATAAGAACTTAGTGAGACACTTTCACGCAATTATTCATTACTTCATATTTAGTTTAGAGTATTGCACTTCCCTTTTATTCTTAGGTGGGTACTTACTAAAATTAACATTACACATATTAACCTTCACTTACCTCATCCTCTTTTGTAGTTTGTAAGTGTTCTTACGTCAGTCAACATTGTACGACTTACTTGTGGGCTTGTACTAGTGACATACTTTCTATTTCACCTTTCATATAGGTCAACAAGGTAGACTTCGTCCGCTTCTCAACATAAAACATTCATTGCCATTCTTTCATCGTCTCAAGCTTGTTGGTTATGCTTTCATTCAGAGTTCACCCAATTGGCGTTATCTTCGAAACATTACCATAAAGGCCAATTCTAAAGACTGTGCCATAAATGCATGCTCCTCTAACAATAAACACAGAAGTCTTCCTTGAAAAATAGATAGATAGCCACAAAGGCGTCCAAACACTTACACAAGATAGTCATAGAGGCATCCATATAGATAGATAGCCACAAAGGCATCCACATAACATTAGATAGCTACAAAGGCGTCCTCATATAATAGACTTTACCACGAAGGCGCATTTAACAAAATTACCCACGAAGGTTCTTCTCACAATAGAATCAGCCATAAAGGCTCACATGTAACATAATCAACTATAAATGCATCCACTTTAACATTATTCTTCGTAAAGGCGCATTCATAGAGTTAGCCACTAAGGCTCCATATAACGGATATCATTGTAAAGGCTCACGTATAATAGGGAACAACCACAAAGGCTTCCACTTATCAAAGAACAGCCACAAAGGCTTCCATGTATCTAAGAACGGGCATAAAGGCTTCCACGTATATGAGACCAGCCACAAGGCCTTCCACATTTTAGTAAATGGAGTCTTTTATGATAAGGATTTACCTAAACTTAATGCCTTGAGGTTTTCCCCTCACCGCTTGGTACTTTTCCTAACCATCCTTTATCTTCTTTCCCCATATGACACCATAGTCCCAACACTACACCAAAACAGGCTTTTAGCGGCATTTGGATAAAAAAACGCCACTAAAAATAAGCATTAGCGGTGTTTTCTAGAAAAGCGCTGCAAAAAACCTAAGCCCAACGACGTCGTTTTATGCACTCTCAAGGATTTAGCGGTGTTTTTAAGAAAGTGCCACTAATGCTCAGGTCTTTAGTGACGTTTTTGGGATAGCGCCGCAAAAAAACCTAAGCCCAACGACGCCGTTTTTTGAGCTTTCGAGGATTTAGCGGCATTTTTAATAAAGCGCCGCTAATGCTTAGGTTTTTAGCGGCGTTTTTGGGAAAGCACTGCAAAAAACCTAAGCCCAACGACGCCGTTTTTTGAGCTTTCAGGGATTTTACGGCGTTTTTAAGAAAGCACCGCTAATGCTCAGGTCTTTAGCGGCATTTTTTGGGAAGTGCCGCAAAAAAACCTAAGCCCAATGACGCTATTTTTTGAGCTTTCAGGGATTCAGCAGCGTTTTTAAGAAAGCGCCGCTAGTGCTCATGTCTTTAATGGCATTTTTGGGGAAGCGCCGCAAAAAAACCTAAGCCCAATGACGCCATTTTCTGAGCTTTCGGGGATTTAGCGGCGTTTTTAAGAAAGAGCCACTAATTCTCAGGTCTTTAGCGGCGTTTTTGGGGAAGCGCCGTAAAAAAACCTAAGCCCAACGACGCCGTTTTCTGAGCTTTCGGGGATTTAGTGGCGTTTTTAAGAAAGCACCGCTAATGCTCAGGTCTTTATTTAAGGTTTAGGGTTTTTGGTTTAGGGTACGGTATATGATTTATTTAAGATTTAAGGCCAGTTTAGGAGTTACTATTTTAAGGTTTAGGGAGTATGGATTAAGGATTATGGTTTAAGGGTTGATATTTAAGGTTTAAGGGTTAGAGGATTATGGGTTTAGGGGTTAGACGTTAGGGGTTAAGAGTTAGGAATTTAGGGTTTAGGGAATCAGGGGTCGAGTTAGGATTTTAGGCGTTTAGATTAATTTTTTTAATTTATATTTTAAATATGTTCTTATATAATTGTAAAAGAGATAATAA
>JABFAF010278463.1:3523-13841 GCA_013677275.1 Gossypium schwendimanii | reverse complement strand
CTGTTTATTACCTATTTATGATTTTACTTTTATTTGGGAGTATTTTGCTGTAATTATGGCCTTTACAGAATTTGGTTTAAATTTGGTTTTTATATGGTTTTATGATTTAAATATGCTAGTGTTAAGTAAAACTCGGGTTTTCAAATGAAACTAATGTTTTATCAAAAATACCATGAATACACAAACTGTTTAAAAGCTTCTGCAATAAGAACACATTTTGAAATTGAATAATGATTTCTAAATGAATAATGTTTTGGAAACGAACGACACGATTTGAAATTAACATAAGATAATGAAAAAAAATGGTTAAATAGAAAAGGAGATTTAGCGATGACATATTTTTCGAAGAGCACTACCTTGTGACATCGTCAGATTCGGCCATAACGTTTAGGCTGGTTTTGGGGTGGTACAAAAAGAAAGATGGAAAAACTCAGAGAATTTCGGCAAGAGGAGAGGGAGAAGAATAGACAGAAGAATTTTTTTAGGAAAGAAAGTCAAAATTTGGTTATGGGAATAAAAAAAATAAAATCCTGATAACCCCTAAAATCTCTTAATCATCTCCCCTAATTCCCACACACATCCACTATTCAGAATCCCCCTATTACACACTCTATCCCGAAATCTGAGCAAAAAAAATACTCTTACCTGCATAGGGATTCGAACACAAGACCTTCACCATAATAACACACCATTTATCCACCATACCAGTAGGCCCATTCTGATGTAATTTATCCAACAATCAAATAAAAACCTACTAAACAAGAGTAAGGCCTAATTCACTCAAAATATCAAAATTTTCCGAAGCGAAAGCTTGAACTTGGGACCATTCTGATGTAATTTAGGCTCAATGCATGAGATAAATGCAACATACTTACAAGTATTTGTAAGAGAAGATCTAGTAATTACCCCTTAGGAAGGATCTCCCAAAATCATACGATCCTTCACATAGTTAAACCCTCTTGGATGAGTGATCTCCCTTTCCTCAATTAAAAGTTCTTCTAGAGCATCTTGTATTTGTTCTTGAATTTTTTTTATTTCATGATTGATCCTCTTTATTGAAAAAATATGCATCATCATCATCAACACAAAAATCCTTTCTATAAGGAGGATTAGAGTCATCAAAAATAACATGTATAGACTCTTCTACTACTAAAGTTCTTTTGTTAAGGACTCAATAAGCTTTATAATTTAAAGAATAACCTAGGAAAATTCTTCATCACTTTTTGCATCAAATTTACCAAGATTATATTTCTCATTTTTTAAAACAAAACACTTGCATCCAAAGGGATGAAAATAGCTAATGTTAGGCTTTTTGTTTTTGAAAAGTTCATATGGATAGCAAGTGGTGTTTGTGGCTTCCGCCCAAAAATATTTTGGTAAATTATTTTCACAAAGCATGGTTCTAGCCATTTACTCTAAAGTTTTATTTTTCCTCTCAACAACTCCATTTTGTTGAGGGGTTCTAGGTGCAGAAAAATTATGACTAATTCCATTTAAGTTGCAAAAATTTTCAAAGTCAAGATTTTGAAATTCGGTTCCATGATCTCTTCTAATGCTAGTGATAGAGTAACCTTTTTCATTTTGGTTCATTTTTGAAAATTTGATGAATTTTTCTAAAGCTTTATCATTAGTACTTAAGAAAAGAACCTAAGTAAATATAGAATAGTCATCAACAAGCACGAAAGCATATTATTTTCCACCCAAGCTAGATGTCCTAATTGGACCAAACAAGTCTATGTGAATTAGTTGAATAAATTTACTAGTTGATACATCATTAATAGGTTTAAAAGAAACTCTTTTATGTTTACCCTTTATACAAGCATCACAAACATTATTCACATCAAAGTCAATTTTAGGTAATCCTCAAACTAAGTCATTTTTAACTAATTTATACAATATGCTCATGCCAGCATATCCTAGTTTTCTATGCCATAACAAAGATCTATTCTTATTTTTAGAAATAAGGCATATGCTAGAGTTATGCATTTCATCTAAATGCACCATATATATATATTCTATCCTATGTCCTACAAGCATAATCTCATTAAAAGCAATGTTAATAACTTTACAACCTTTAGACTCAAATATGACATTGAAACCTTTATCACATAATTGACTAATACTTAGAATATTATGCCTAAGATCATTGACATACAAGACATTTTCAATAATGATAGAAGAGTTTTTACCAATAGAGCCTATTTATTCAATTTGTTTTGTAGAGTTGTCACCAAATGTAACTTCTCTTCCACTTTTGGGATTAAAATCGATAAAGTGACTCTTGTCAGTGATCATGTGTCTTTAGCATCCACTATTGAGGTACCATAAGTTTTTCTTTGAATAACCCACCTCAAGTAATGCCCTTTTTCCTACAAACATAAAATAAAGATTTGATTTTTGGTACCCAAATTATTTTCAGTCCATAAGCATTAGTTCCTATAATTTTAGTCCCTTT
Organism: Gossypium schwendimanii; assembly: GCA_013677275.1. Lineage (NCBI taxonomy): Eukaryota > Viridiplantae > Streptophyta > Magnoliopsida > Malvales > Malvaceae > Gossypium > Gossypium schwendimanii. The sequence continues at coordinate 11,386 of JABFAF010278463.1, read as the reverse complement.
GGGTATCCATTTTGAAATTAAGCTCCTATCTTGAGAAGTTATGAGTCCTTTAGGGACCCATACACTTTTAATAATTTTTCTCTTATAAAAATTTTGGGGATCTCTATGTTTATAGAAATTAAATCTATTTTTAACAAAGTTTTGTTTTGAATTTTCTTCTTTTTCTAAAACTTTGTTAGAGTGAGTTTTTTCACTCTTAAGCAACTCAAATTGTTTTTGATGATCCTCATTAGCTTTTGAAAGTAAATTATACAAGCCTAATTTTTTCTTTTCAAAGTCATTAATAATTTCTTGCATTTTATTTACTTTCTCTTCAAGTTCATGATTGGTTTTAGAAAGTAAGTCATTTTCATTTCTCAATTTTGAAACATTTTTCTTATGTTTTGACATCATGACTTCAAATTCCAAACCCTATTCATCATAGGCATCTTCCAACTCATCAAAAAGAATAATCATTTAAAGTAGAAGAGTTAGAAGTTACCTTAATATCATCGATGGCCATAAGAGAGATTAGCTACTTCTTGATCTTCATTATCTGATGAATTATCATCACTCCAAGTAGCAACATGAGTCTTAAGCTTTTGTTTGCTTGACCCACTTTTCTTTTATTGAGGACAGTAAAACTTGATATGTCCTTTCTTCTTGCACTCATAGCATATGATAGGGTCCTTCTCTTTAGTAGATTGATTCTTGAGTCCTTCCTTTTTTTGGAATTGTCTTCCTTTGTTGGACCTCATAAACCTCTTAAATCTTTTTGCAAACATTGTCATTTCTTTATCATCATCATTATTGCTAGAGTCTTCATCCTTCTCACAAGCTATTGATTTCAATGCAACTCCCACTTTCTTTGTAACTTCTTTGATTTCCTTTCCATTATAGTTGATCTTCATTTCACACGTTAACAAGGAACCAATGAGCTCATCAAAGGAGAGTGAGTTGAGATACTTTAACGATTCTATTGTAATCACTTTAGGTTCCCAAGATGTTGATAGACTATTCAACATCTTCTTTACCATATCCTTGTTAGGATATGTCTTCCCAGAGCTTTGAGACCATTGATGATATGAGTGAAGTGATTTGACATCTCTTTGTTTCCTTCTTCTAGTTTTACTTTAAACAATTCATAATTAAGGGTGAGAAGACTTATCTTGGACTCCTTAACTCTACTTGTCCTTTTATGGGTGACTTCAAGTTTGTATCATATTTCTTTTGCATTGTCACACAAGGAGACTCTATTGTACTCATTAGGACCAAGAGCACAAAATAGAGTATGCATAGCCTTCACATTTACTTGCACCTTCTTGATGTAATTTTCATCCCATTCACTCTCTTCCTTTGGGACAACAACACCTTCGACCCTCTTTATTGGAATGGATGGCCCATTAGTAACTATCCTCCAAACTTCATAGTCGTTGGCTTGGATGAATCGCTTCATTCTTTTCTCCAATATGAGAAGTTGGTGCCATTGAATACTGGAGGCCTCATGGTGGAATGACATTCTCCCAATATAGTGGAATTTTTCTCCGACGCCATGTATAAGAATTCTTGACTTATACCTTCAATCTAGAAAACCTTGAGGATATTCTCTCTTGGTGGTAAAATTGTCTCTAGAGATCGAGCTTTGATACCAATTGATAGCTCGATGAAACAAACTGAAAATGCAAAGAGGGGGTGACATGACCTTTAAAAAATTTTGTAAAGGCAAAGGCAATAATGAAAGAAAAAACACAAAGAATTTAGAGTGGTTCAACCCTAATTGCCTACTCCACAACCTTAGCTTTCCACCACTAAGGATTTTCCCAAATTCACTAATATTTTCAACCTTTGAGGACAAAGTTTAACCTTACAACTCCTTAAGATTTCTACCTAAAATCTTAAGTTTCAAAACCTCTAAAAGAGATACAAATGGCAAACAAAGAAATAATCCTTACAAGATAAAATTGTTTGCAAATTGAAGCACAAGTACAATAAGATACACTTGAGCAAAAGAAAAGAGATAAGGCTCACAAGTGTATGTAAAAAGAATATAAAAATTTAAGCTCTAAGATTGTTTGATTGATGATTTTTTCTTAAAAGTATTTTCTTGGATGTTGTAAGACTTTAAAAGATGGTATTTATAACCCCCTAATAGATTTCCAGCCGTTGAGATTGTTGGTGAAGTTAATATGGCCATTGGGGATGTAAAACTAGAGCATTTATTTCACTTGCAACTATGAGTATCGATATCTCCAAAAAAGGTATCGATATTTTTTATCATTAATGCTAATTCAGTGGTTGTTGGAATGAAATAATAGATATTTCAAAAATATTTTATCGATACTTCCTAAAATAGATCGACACCGGATCGATACCTGATCGATACTTTGTAGGTTTTAGGAGAAAAAGAATACAATTTTGCTATCCTTTTTAAGAAAGGTATCGATTCTTTTCAAAAAGTATCAATACCAAAAACATGGTATCGATAATTTTTAGGGTTTTGATAAAATACCCTTTCTGTCTCAATTTTTCTAAGAGTATCGATTATTTTCAAAAATTATCGATACTTGGCCAAATGGTATCGATACTTTTTGGCCTCGAGTATTTTTGACTTGTTTGAAAATAATTTTGATGTGATAAAATGATTTTAACTTAATTGAGATCATTTTAACTTGGTTAAAAACATTTTCACTTGATTTTAAAATTATTTCAAAATTTTCTAAGAGTTTGTTGTAAATATTCAAAGTTTTATTTCTTAGAATTCAAATTTAAAAATAGTTTTTTCAATTTTAGCTTTTATTCAAAAACACTTTTAATTTGTTATATCAAAATTTTTTATCAAATATAGCTTAGTTTAACAAGCTATGATGGGCCAGCGAAGGAACAAAGTTTTTCATCCCATCTACTATGCAAGTCAGACTCTGATGGGAGCTCAACTGAATTATACAGTAATAGAGAAAGAGTTACGTGCTACTATATTTGCTTTTGAAAAGTTTTGATATTATCTTCTAGGCGCCAAAGTGATTGTCTATATGGATCATTTAGCAATTAAATATTTACTTTCCAAGAAAGATACCAAACCGAGGTTGATCCGATGGGTAGTTCTGCTTCAAGAGTTCAATCTAGAAATTCAAGATCGAAGAGGGGTAGAATACCAAGTTGCAGATCACTTATCCATATTGGAGTCGCAAAAAGGAACTTTTCTGCTTACACCCATTCAGGAGACATTCCCAGACAAGTACATACTTAAGGTAAATCATGTCCATAACACCCTTTAGTTTGTAGATTTTGCTAACTATTTGGCTTATGGTTTCATGCTGCTTGATAAAATATATCAACAAAGGAAAAATTTTCTTCACGATGTGAAGTACTATTTCTGAGAAGAGTCATACCTGTTCAAAAAGTGCACATATCAAATGATCAAGAGATGCGTGGTAGAAAACAAGGTACATAAGATTTTATATCATTGTCACACAACTCCAAGTAGGGGACACTTTGAAGGTTCATGTACTGCGGCCAAAGTATTGCAAGCCAGATTATTTTGGCCAACTTTATTCGAATATGCATATGCTTACATAAAGAGTTGCGATCAATGCCAGAATGTTGGAAACATCACCAACCGAAATGAGATGCCCCAAATAAATATCATTGAGGTTGAATTATTCAATGTTTGGGGTATTGACTTTCTGGTTCTTTTCCCTGTTTTTGGTCACAAGTATATATTGGAAGCAGTGGACTATGTATCTAAGTGGGTTAAGGCTGAGACATATCCGACGAATGATGCCAAGGTTGTAATAAATTTTTTGTAGAAATTGGTGCTCATAAGGTTTGGAACTCTTAAGGCTATCATCAGATAAGAGCAGTCACACTTTCTGAACAAATGGTTAAAATGATTGCTTCATAAACATGGAGTGAAACACAAGGTTGCCATAGCTTACCATCTGCAGACGAATCGAAATGCTGAACTGGCAAATAAGGAGATAAAAGGTATATGCGATAAGGTAGTTTGTCCAAACCGACGAGATTGGTCCAAAAGATTGGGTGATGCTTTATGAGCCTATAGGACAACATACAAAGCACCTTTAGGGATGTCTCCTTATCAGTTGGTTTTTGTGAAAGCCTGTCATTTGCCCTTGGAGTTAGAATATAAAGTTTACTGGGCTCTCCAACAGCTCAACTTGGATCTTAAGCTTAGAGAAACGAATGCTTCAACTTAAAGAGTTGGAAGATTTTCGAATGTTCTCATATGAAAATGCCAATTTCTTCAATGAGAGATTAAAAAGATGGCATGATAAGTCAGCAAGTTTTGTTGTTCAATTCCAGATTAAGGTTTTGTCTAGGTAAGTTAAAATCATGTTGGTCTAGTCCGTTAACTACTCATCATGTTTTCCCATATAGGGTTGTTGAACATCACAGTAAGAGAGGTAATTTCAGAGTTAATGCTCAGCGCTTAAAACATTACTGGAGGAAAAAATCCAGTGGGATAAAACCTCGTTCATTTTATCGGATACCTAATTTTTTATTTTTTAAAATAAATGACTTAGATTATATTTTCTAAATTAGTATGTTAAAATAAAATTTGTCTATGAGATTAGAGCTTAAGCGGGACCACTTGTGACCCCTCCAATCTTTCTTGGGAATTGATTTAAACATAATCTTCCATGAAATTATTTCCTAAGTGACAAAATAAATTTCTAATTTGTCAAATAAAAGGGTTTATTTTGATCCAAGTTTTAGTTTGTAGCTCAATTTTCAAATTATCTTTAAGTCCAAGTACTTAATTGAATTATTTGCAATAATTGACTGGCCTTTTTGTAAATATTAAAATTAGCTGTCTTTTTTGTAAGTATTTTTAAATAGCTAAAATAAAGGTTTTTTAGTTTTTATTTTCAATAAATAGGATGATAACGACTAATTTATAATTATTTCATATAATCTATATTAATTTTTATTGGCTCTAAATAGGATTAGAATTGTTTAGTATTTTATCACTATTTAATTTAAGAGTTTTTATTTTCTAATAAATAAGATAATATCAAGTAATATATTAATATAATTTATATTATATATTAGTTGTTACTATCTTTAAATAAGATTAGGAGTTATAGTATTTAGTTATTATTTTTTCTAAGAGTTTGAGTTAAACACCCCCATACTCACACTTTAAATACCAACTTCCCATACACCTTTGTCTTCATCATTCTTGTAACCTCCCAAACTCGGACTAGATGCTATGGCTAGATTAAGAAGGTTACATTAGCCACCAAAATGGCTAAGCTAACTTACGTTACTTTTTAAGACTTTAAATAAACTCTTTTTAGAGAAAACCGTAATTGTACTTTGAGTTAGCTTAAAGGCATTCAATCATTAGGTCATGTATGCTTAGGATTCATTTTATTGTTGACAGTGTTGTTTTAGAAAAATTGTTTGCTTGTCTCTCTTTTTTTAAAAAAACTCAAAGTTAAACTAATGCATCGAAAAAACCATTTTTCAAGTCATTTTGGAAATTTACTTGTCTTATCGATTTGTTTTTCAAAAACAGTTCCTTTGCAATTTAGTGGAAACTAGGGAACAGTATCAAATTTTACTTAAGTCTGATATCATGCATTATCCGGTTATTATGCTTGAGTAATCCATGCATGCAAAAATCCTCAAAAGAAAAGTTATCAAGCCATAAACYAGAAATAATTAAAAATTACAAGCCAAAACCAATAAAGACTTAATAATACTTAATTAAATAATAATTYGAGGTCCAAGTTGATTCTCCGAGTGCCGAGTCCGGTCCTAATTTTGAGGTTTACTTGAAAAGTTAAACACTATTAGGGGGAGCTTATGAAAAGCTCAGTGTGAGTCAAATAATTATTTAAATGGGTAAAAACATCAAATATAGTGAAACATATTAGCATTAATAGCAGAAAATAAAGCCATCATAGGAATTTCATGTCATTACATAGTTATTATCAAATTGTTGTCAAACAGTGTATGAGCATAGGTCACTATTCATTTGAGTAACAATCATTAATTTCGACACCATTCAATATAACAAAATACAATGCATAGCATAAATCAATAACATTCAAATATGTTGTGCACATGATGCAATGCAAAAAGGTTTCTACCAATACCATCTGCTACATACCACGAGTTCCCCAGAACCCGTTTGCCAAACTCCAAAACATTATGAGCATAGCTCGATCTGGTAAAACCACCGAATAATCAATAATGCAAAGAATCTACCAGATATCAAATAGTGCGATACAATCACCAATAACACATAATATGCGATAAAATCGCCAATCCCCTCGATACTTGAGGTGAAGTGCACTGACTACGAATAATGGGAACTTAATATGTTGCTGGTACTCCGTCAACAGCAAAATCCCAACCCAATGGATATGCAATATGTCACACAATCTCATACATAATCATATCTCAATACTTTTCAAATTCATTTGACATGCTTGACATGTCCTCAATAATCACAAACTTTTAGTAAATGAAAACAGTGTCCCAATCTTTCAAATTACATTGTGTTGGTATCAATCAATATCGTTAAATTTCACATAATTTATAGATTTTTATTGTGTATAAATAGCACCCTTTCCAGTACACAATTTAAAAAATATCTCACGTGTTTAAATCATAGATAAGCATAATATCTCAACACATTATATCATTCAGTTAAACATTCTTATATCTCATAACAAATATGCAATTACAAACTCAATCAAACATTCCTACTATCAAACTAGCAATTTTGCCAACATGTCAATCTTTTAATGCTCAAACATTCTTGGTTCGGCCACTCACAAGATCAATAATTTGGCTATTAATTCAATCCAATCAGCAAGATAATTTATCAAATATAACATGATATTTAATATTTTCAAACAATTCTATGAGTTTAGGACCCACACCTTATTTCTCGCTTCCTCACAGCACACTAGTGAATCTTCCAGTTTTCCTTAATAATTCCTTAAACGAACCTAAACAAAGATTCAGTATAAATTCAATCAATTTACCACTAAACCATCCCCCCAAACACCCACTTATGAGTTCAAACCAATCGTTGAAATTATAACTATTTTATTAATCCAAACTAGTTAGATTCCTTACATTATATTGATGCAAACCGTACGTACAATCATTCTTCACCTTTACGGATGATTTGAGGCATTTGGGTCCACACCTAATTCAATAATATACTGGAAAATAGTAGCTAATTAATGATTAAATTTCTTCATTTAATCAATTCATAACCTTTACCTAACAACTATGGCTAAATAACAAACTAGTTACCCTTAATTGCACTTACTCTTCACAATTTTTGGGTTTCGAATGGTCAATTGATCAAGAACGTTTTTCCATAATTGAAATGAGTTTAAAAGATGATTAGGAGGGTTCAAGAACTCAAATTAATTCTATAAAAATATAGGCAAGAACCAGGAAACAAAATAGTCCCCTTTCTTGCACATAGGCACACGCACCACCACCCATGGTGGCCAAAATTGGGGATGAATTTTAAAATAGTTTCAGATCTCATTAAATTCTACAAAAATACCTTTGAAATCATTTAAAATCCCCAAAAATTATAGATCTAGATATTTAGGTTTTTAATGGACAAGATTAATTAAGAAATTGAAGAGAGAAGAGACCTTACCTAAGCTAGTCGAGAGAAACGACAATGGCACTTTCTTATCAATGTTCGAGATCGATCTTGGAGTTCAAGATTTCAAATTTGGGGATGATTTTAATGAGGAAAAATGACATAAATATGGTGGAGAATATGTTAACAAATCTTGTGGTAAAAATAAAAATGAAAAAAAAAAGGAAAGAGATGGTAAAACTAGGTGTAGGTGACGACAACAATGGAGGAAAGGAAAAAAA
>JABFAF010278459.1:8539-21424 GCA_013677275.1 Gossypium schwendimanii | reverse complement strand
CCTCTTCAAACAAAATATTTTTCTTCACCAAAGTGTTTTAAATTGCATTCATAAATAATTCTTTTCACAATCCCTGTAGGTACAATAAGCATTTTTGTTGTTCTAGGCACACTAGTAAGTGACATGAAAAATCCCAGTCTGAGGGGTAAAGAATATTGTAAAGCTATCACTCTCAAGAGTAGTAAACAAACTGGCGAGTCGACTACAGATTCTACTATAGCACCTCAAGATACTGGTGAAGTGATCCCTAGTGAGAACATTGAATCTAAAGAGCTTGTCGATGTACCAGACAAAGAAGCTCCACAAATTGTCACTCATATGCCAAATGTTTGACCCCCGAAACTGTCAACGGAATCAAAGTTGTCAGCATAATCAAATGTATCTCCACCTTTACCTTTTCCACAAAGATTCAGGGAGAATGAGCAGGACAAGTAGTACCAATAGTTCCTGAACACACTGAAGCAACTTAAGGTCAATATTCCTTTAGTAGATGCTCTTTGTACAAATTTTGAATTATGAAAAATTTGTGAAGGAGCTCTAGTCTAAGAAGAAGAAGTTTAGTGATATAGAAACTATTGCACTCACAAAAGGTTGTAGTGCTGTTTTGACAAATAAGTTGCCCCCCAAAATGAAAGATCTAGGGAGCTTTACTATCCTATGTTCAATTGTCAACCATTATTTGGGCAAGGCTTTATGCGTCTTGGGAGTTAGCATCAACCTAATGCCACTATCTACTTTCAGAAAGTTGGGAATTGGTCACATGAAACCTATTGCAGTGACATTACAACTAGTTGATCGATCCTTGGCTCAACCTGAAGGGCAAATCAAAGATATCTTAGTTCATGTGGAAAAATTCATTTTTCCAACTGATTTTATTACTTGATTATGAGGTAGAAATGAGGTTCCCATAATCTTGGGACGACTATTTTTAGCCACCAGACCTACTCTTATTGATGTTTACAAAGGTGAACTGACCATGTGACTTAATGATAAGCATGTTACCTTCAATGTTTTTGAATCTATTCAATGCAATGATAAAGAAGAATGTCATACTGTCGATGTGCTAGATGATCTAATTGAAGAAGAATTCAATAACCAAAGCACAATACCTTCTAAGGAGTTTGCAGTGACATCTAATGATGAATTCATAGATAATTGTGACATCATGGTTGAAGCTAATAATATTAAACTCGGGCATAGATTACAGAACAGGTCCAATTTTCAAGCCATCTATTGACGAAGCTCCTACTCTGGAATTGAAACTACTACCTATTCATCTTAAATACGTCTTTCTTGGTGATAACAATACTCTCCCAGTTACTACCTCCTCAACACTAGGTGTAACTCAAGAAGAGAAATCGATCCATATTCTTAAGCAACATAAACGAGATATTGCTTGTAGTATTGTCGATATTCGAGGCATTAGTCCATCTTTTTGCATGCACAAGATCAAGTTGGAAGATGAAGGTAAGTAATCAATTAAGCAATAAAAATGATTAAACGAGAATATAAAGGAAGTTGTTAAGAAAGAAATTATAAATGGCTTGATGCTAGAATTATTTACCCTATTTCTGATAACAATTTGGTAAGTCTAGTGCAATGTGTTCTTAAAAGAGTGGCATCACTGTGGTTAGCAACGAAAAAGATGAATTAATTCCTACACGCATTCCTACGGGATGGTGAGTCTATATGGATTATCGTAAACTTAATGCTGCCACAAGCTAGGACCACTTCTCACTTCCTTTCATTGACCAAATGTTTGATAGGCTTGCTGGAAGAGCCTATTATTGCTTCTTAGATGACTATTTTGGGTACAATCAAATTGCTATTGCACCAGAGGATCAAGAGAAAACAACTTTCATCTGTCCCTTTGGTACTTTTGCTTGTCACTGTATGCCTTTCGATCTTTGCAATGCACCAGCCACATTTCAAAGGTGCATGATGGTAATATTCTCAGATATCATTGAAGATTCTTTAGAGGTCTTTATGGATGATTTCTCAGTTTATGGGAATGATTTTAATCATTATGCTTACAATTTGGATAAAGTATTGCAGCATGTGAAGACACACATCTTGTTCTAAATTGGGAAAAATGGTATTTCATGGCAATTGAAGGCACTGTGTTAGCCCATCGCATCTCTAGTTAAGGCATTGAAGTAGACAAAGATAAAGTGGAAATCATTGAGAAATTACCTCCACCGACAAATGTGAAAGGTATTCACAGTTTTCTTGGACATGCAAGGTTTTACCGAAAATTTATTATAGATTTCTCGAAAATTGCAAAGCCTTTATGCTCATTTCTAGAACAGAATTGAAAATTTCTCTTTGATGATGCATGTCTAGAGGCATTCATTCAATTAAAGACGCAGCTAATAAATGCCCCCAATGTCATTGCACTAGATTCGTCTAAACCTTTAGAAGTTATGTGTGATGCAAGCGACTTTGTTGTGGGTGTTGTTCTAGGACAATGCAAGTTAGAAATATTTCACGCTATCTTTTATACTAGTGAAACTCTTACAGAGGCTCAAATCAATTATACCAGTATAGAGAAAGAATTGTTGGCTATAGTCTTTGCTTTCAACAAGTTTCATTCTTATCTTGTCGGTACAAAGGTTACTATATGTACTGATCACTTGGCATTGAGATATCTTTTTGAAAAAAGAATGCAAAATAAAGATTGATACGTTGGATCTTACAGTTTCAGGAAGTCAACATCGAGATAAAAGACCTCAAGGGTTCAAAGAATCAAATTGCAGACCATCTGTCTTGATTGGAAGTTGGTAGCGAAGACGGAACATACTTAAAATTGTCGACGCATTCCTAGATGAGAAGTTATTTGTTGTAGATACAACCCCTTGGTATGCAGATTTGGTTAATTATCTAGTGTGTGGAAAAATCTCGTTGGGTGACACAAGCCATAAAAAAGAAAGATTTCTTGTTGAAGTAGTGAAGTATCATTGGAACAAGTCGTATTTATTCAAGGTATGCAGTGGCAACATCATTCGGTGTTGTATTTCGGAAGAGGAGATGCTTTCAATCCTATGCACTGTCATGATGCTCTTTATGGAGGTCATTTCAGTTGCATGCAAACTGCTGCTAAGATTCACTAATTAGGATTCTATTGGCCTTCATTATTCAAAGACGCCCAAAATTTTGTGAATCAATACGAGAGGTGTCAGTGCATTGGCTCTATATCCCGATGCAATAAAATGTTGCAGCAGCTAATTTTTGAGGTTGAATTGTTCGATGTTTGGGGTATGGATTTTATGGGACCATTTCAAAATTCATTTGGAAATCTTTATATATTAGTAGTTGCTGACTACGTCTCGAAGTGGGTTGAAGCTGTTGTAGTCCCAAAGGATGATGCAAAGATAGTGCTTATTTTTTTCACAAGCATATACCCATCCACTTTGGCACACCAAAGGCATTGATTAGTGATCAGGGTACACAATTTCATTACAACCAAGTGGTAGCCGCACTGAAGAGATGTGGATTTAATCATAGAATGGCTATTGCTTGTCACCTGCAAACTAATAGACAAGCCGAAGAATCGAATCGACAAATTAAAAACATTCTTGAGAAGGTTGTGAACCCTTGGTGGAAATATTGGTCTTCCAAAATGGATGACACTTTATAGCCATTGCGGATAACATATAGAACTCCATTAGAGATGTCACCATATCAATTGGTTTTCGGGAAAGCATGTCACTTGCTAGTTAACTGGAGCACAAAGCAATGTGGGAAATTAAACAAGTGAACATGGACTATGAAGCTGCTAGAAAGAAAAGGTTGTTGGATATCACTGAATTAGAGGAAGTTAGGCGCAATGCCTATGAAAACACTGCAATTTACAAGGAAAAGACCAAACAATGGCATGAAAAAATTATTTTGCAGTGACAATTTATCGCGGGTCAACAAGTTTTATTCTTCAATTCTAGATGGAAACTGCACCCGGGTAAATTGTGCTCATGTTGGTTTGGACCTTTTGAAATTGTCGAAGCATTTCCTCATGGTGTAGTCACAATCAAAGATTTACGTGATGGACACTAGTTCAAAGTGAATGGCCAGCAATTGAAACATTATTTTGGGAATATTAATGAAAAGTAGGCAGAGACCATTAAATTGGTCCAAAAATCTTAATTTTTATTGAATTTATCTTTATTTTATTTTATTTTATTTTAGTTGTTGTTTTTTGTTCAAGCTTGTTTTATTTTTATTTATTTTATTTTATTTTTGCAGAATAATTAGGTACCATTGTCGATGCACTTGGGCTTTATTGTCAACGCAATTTGTACTATTGTATTGTCACTTATAACTCATCAACAATGAGAGTAGGTCAGAAATTTCAGATCCCACCGTTTAATCAAAAGTCACATAGTCATCTGTTCTGTCTGAGCAAGAGCAATTCTCATTGGACGTAATTATTCCCTCCAGCTTTATATCACTTCACGAAAGTCACCCCTTTCCATCTTCTTCTTTCACTCGCTATAAACCCCCTTCATATGCCGACTGTAACACATACAAAGAGCCATTTTGATTCACTTTCTCTTACCCAAGCTCGTGCCTTTAAAACTTTAAACCATCTTCACTCCACAAAACAAAAAAAATATGGCAAGAACGAGAGGATCAGTCAAGAAAGCCACCAAGCTTGTTGAAGAACACTCATCCTCTACAACTGCAGTTCGTGAATCGGAATCTTCCATGCCAAAGGAGAAAAAGGAGCCGGTGATCTTTTTAATGAAAGTGGCCAATGACCAATTTCAAGACAACATTTTGAAGTGACATTTCCACCCAGAACAGGGAGTTCTCCTTTTGCAACAGCAAGACTTGGGTAAGCAAGTCTACAAAACATCTCTAAGCTGAAGTGGGAGACTTTCTGCACTCATCTTGGAAGCTATTCTCCTTTATTGGTACGTGAGTTTTACGATAACCTTTATGACCATGAGTTAGAGTTTATCTTTGTTCGAGAAGGCTTAATCCCAAGGGATGCTAAAAAAATCAATTAGCTATACAACACTAAAGTGGATGTAGATGAACATTCCAAGTTTATTGAGGATATCACTGACGACAAAAGGGACCTATTGGTGAAGGATATATGTGTCGAGGGAGCATTGTGGATGGGTCCACATTAAAAGAATTATACAATGTAGCGTCACTTTGTGACACTGCAAAGCAAAATCTAGTTTCATTTTGTCAACTGCAAGATACTACCCTCTACTCACAGCACCACAGTCAACCTCGATAGAATGTGCTTGATACATTCAATTGTTAATGGCAGAAAGATTGATGTTGGTGCATTACTCCACCAAGAAATTACTGACTGTGTCGTAAGGCAAACTAAAATTTTGTTTTTCCCTTCGTCTGTGATGCTACTGTGCTAGTAGAAAAGGATCGTGCCCAGTGATGATGAAAAGATCCTGGAGAATAAGGGCCCGATAAATGAAGCCTCTACTGAAATAATGACTCGTGGCAAAGATACACTAACATTGAAGGGTGCAGAGACCAACAAAACAAGGAAAGGAAAAACCAAGACAGAAACCAAGGGAACAAACCTGACTGTAAAGATATCATTGTTGCTCCAGATGTAGAATATAGAGAAGTTGGCCAATTACATCAGCAATAAGCAGATCATGCTTGTCTCTACAATAGAGGACATAGAGAGATCAAAAAATTTGTCCTACGCTTATACCAAGGCCAATAAAAACTCTATTGTAACCGCATTAAGTCAGTTAAGTCTGACCCCATTCTAGAATTTCTAGTGTTCCCACCGATCATCCCAGATTATGAACCCTCATTCGAGGAAGATAACTTAGGGTACTAAGATAGATTGGGGGAATCCCCTACCATTATGCACGTCTCTGATAATGAGAAAGACGAGGACTCAAGGGACATTAAGGAATGTATGCGACGGATTGATAGCCTGGTCGAGGATGACTTCATTGTTGGTCAAGAGGCACCTACTATTGAGGATGAAGTTGATGTGGGAGAGGAGGAAGTCCGTGTTGTAGTTGTGAACAAGAAGGTCGAGGAAGAAAATACTGAGAAAGAATCTGGTGATAACATTGTCAATGCATCTGAGATTGTGGGTGCATCTACTAATAATCTAGAGTGAGATAGAGCTAGACCGGTGAAAGTTGTAGAGGTAACCAGTGAGAAGCACCACATCTCATTGGCGATAGTGGTCTATATCGAACCACTCAAGGTTACCCCTCCTTCATAGGATCTAGCCGGTGATGCTGGGGCAGCACCAAAAACTCCTCCTGCACAGGATGCAGCTGGTAATGCTGGGGCAGCACCGAAAACTAAGGAGCGATCTGAAGACTGTACGAAGCCCAAAAAAAGAAGAGAAAATGCTCCAAAGACAAAGTGCAAGTAGGAGCAGAAAAGTAGGAGGAAGAAGAAACATCGTCCAACAACATTGATGGCCGAGGAAAACTGAGTTAGTTTATTTTAAGTTTTTGATGTATTATTCATGCATTGCATGTAGCTATAATTTTCATTTTTTTTTAGTGCACATTATCGTTGCATTTGTATCGTCATCGCATTTTAATGTTAGTGCATTGGGGAGAATTCAATCTTTAAGTTTGGGGGAATGCATATGGGGTTTATTTTGAGTTTAATAAAGCATGTAAGGTTTATTTGTGGTTAACGTAAATATGTTTGAAAATTTTTGGTACATTCGATGCTTAATTCTTGAATAATGCAATTATCGATGAATGAGTTGGATAAATTTGACTGAATGTTGTATCTTCAATTATTTGATGAATGATTTGGTTGCATTAGTAATGGAGGACTAGTTCCAGTCCTTGAATCTTGAATGAATCTACCTTTTACAACTCCTTATATATATATAAGAGACACTACAAAGTGGGTGTATTGTGAAATGTTAAAGAGGGAACACTCCAATGCAAGCATTAGAAAAATGAATCTGGCCAAAGGCTATCACTGCATGAGTGTGTGTCAGCTCAATTACGTACTCCCTGGGGTTTAATTCACTCCATTGTTTCTTCTTAGGACCAAGGGTACAGTAATGGAATGATATCCCTTATTCACAAAAAAATGACACATATATTGTACAATAAATGTTGTATTGGTAGATAGAATTTAGGATTTAAAGCATGATGCTGATTTTGATGAAGTTGCAATCTTATTCATTCATACATATGTATTGTCGATGCAATATTCTGTCATTTGAATGTGACTCATTCATTGGGACTTTAGGTGATTCAAGTTGCTAGAATAATTATTTGCCTTTGTGAATTCTTGTGTAGCCTTGCAAGTTTCTGTTTTACTTGAGGACAAGTAAAAACTCAATTTTAAAGGTGTGATAGTACTAGAAAGAACAAATTTTTTTCTCCTTACTTGTTGGTTAATTTGTCCCCATTTAGATATCTTTAGCGCATATTTTAGCATTTTCAGTTTAGTAAATTGCATTTTATAACTCAGTGGATCTTATCTTAGCCGATTTATCTTTAATTTTGTCATGTTTTGGTACCAATGTCGCTGCATGAGTACTTTTAGAATGCACCTAGAATTGTTACCGCACCTAACAGCTGTTCGGATAAGAACAAAAGTTTGTGCGCTTCCAGTCTGGTATAACCAACTTGTACGTACAGAGGCAGCATGATTCTGATGAAAGGACACCTAGGCCATTTGGGAAGAATATAAATATTCACGTGAAAAGAAAAAAAAAGGCTTTTTTCGGAGTATTATCTTCTTCAATCTATCTTTTGAAGCTTTCAGCTATGGCAGCTTAAGCTTTGTACAGGTGAATCGACGTGAAAGAGATGTAGCTTAGCTCTTGGCGAGGAGCCTTGAGTGCAACACAAGAGGGAGTTGGGAGATCAAGTCATGATTTTCTAGTAATAGTACTCTCCACTTGTTTTTTTTATATTTCTTTTCTAAACGATGGTGATTACTTTCTATTTCATCTTTGTACGGAAGTACACATGATTTCTGGGTTTAATGTTATTTTATTCAATCTTTTTTCTACTGTATAATCTTTGGGTCTAAATGTTTTTAGCATAGAAGTGTTATTGCAGTCATTGACACTGGAAAATGCAACGACAGTTCAGGCTAACAAGCATTACAAGGGAAGTTGCTTGAGGATTAGAGGAATTTAATCCACTTGTTCTTAATAGTGTTCCATTACCATCATACGAATATGTGGCTAATGTGCATGTCTAAGTCTTAGATTCAATATGGAATTTAAACTTGGTAAGATAATCATTGCAATTTAATGCATCAACAATTACCTGTCCTTTTATACCTTGTGAGCACATAGTATGTTGTCCAATATTCACGTTGGGGATCCCAATTTATCTTTATCCTATTTTATCTTATTGTTTTCAAGTTATTGATTTAACAAGTACACTCATAATTTATCTCGCTCCTATCTATTTATTGCACTGACATTGATAGACAAAAGACAACCATCCTCGTGGGATCGATATTCCTTTTATACCTTGTGAGCACTTAGTATTTTGTTCAATATTCATGATGGGGATCCCAATTTATCTTTATCCTATTTTATCTTATTGTTTTCAAGTTATTGCTTCAACAAGTACACTCATAATTTATCTCGTTCCTATCTATTTATTACACTGACATTGATAGACAAAAGACAACCATCCTCGTGGGATCGATATCCGACAGACTAGTATCTATCTACTATACTTACATTGACAGTGTATGCTTGCACATTATTGTTGTGATGTTAAACAACCGATCACTTGTCATAGGTGATGGCAATATTCTCGGATATGATTGAAGATTCTTTAGAGGATTTTATGAATGATTTCTCAGTCTATGGGAATGATTTTGATCATTGCGTTGACAATTTGGATAAAGTATTGTAGCGATGTGAAGACACACATCTTGTTTTGAATTGGGAAAAATGCAATCTCATGGCAACTAAAGGCATTGTGTTAGGCCATTGCATCTCTAGTCAAGGAATTGAAATAGACAAACATAAAGTGGAAATCATTGAGAAATTACCTCCACCGGAAAATGTGAAAGGTATTCGTAGTTTTCTTGGGCATGTGGGGTTTTACCAAAGATTTATTAGAGGTTTCTCAAAATTTCAAAGCCCTTATGCACATTGATGGAATAGAATTGAATTTACTTTTTGACGATACATGTTTGGAGGCATTTATTCAATTAAAGACGCAGCTAGTAAATGCACTCATTGTCATTGCACCAGATTTGTCTAAACCTTTTAAAGTTATGTGTGATGCAAGCGACTTTTCTGTGGGTGCTGTTCTACGACAACGTAAGGGAAAAATATTTCACGCCATCTATTATGCTAGCAAAAATCTTACAGAGACTCAAATAAACTATACCACTACAAAGAAAGAATTTTTTGCTGTAGTCTTTACTTTCGACAAGTTTCGTTCTTATCTTGTCTGTGCAAAGGTTACTGTATATACTGATCACTCGATGTTGAGATATCTTTTTGTGAAGAAGGATGCAAACCCAATATTGATATGCTAGATCTTTCTATTGCAAGAATTTGACATTGGGATAAAAGACTGTAAGGGTTCAGGGAATCAAGTAGTAGACCATCTATCTCAATTGGAAATTGGCAACGAAGATGGAAACATACTTCAAATTGTTGACGCGTTCCCAGATGAAAAGTTATTTGTTGTAGATACAACCACTTGGTATGCAGATCTGGTTAAGTATCTAGTGTGTGGAAAACTCTCATTGGGTGTCACAAGCCATAAAAAAGAAAGATTTCCTCGTGAAGTAGTAAAGTATCATTGGAACAAACCGTATTTATTCAAGGTATGCAATGACAACATTATTCGATGTTGTGTTTCGAAAGAGGAAATGCTTTCAATCCTGAAGCACTGTCATGATGCTCCTTATGGATGTCATTTCGGTGGCATGTGCACTGCTGCTAAGGTTCTCCAATCACGATTCTACTGGCCTTCATTATTCAAAGACACTCATAATTTTGTGAATCAATGCGATAGGTGTCAGCGCATTGGTTCTATATCCTGACGCAATAAAATTTTGTAGCAGCCAATTATGGAGGTTGAATTGTTCGATGTTTAGGGTATGGATTTTATGGGACCATTTCCAAGTTCATTTGGAAATCTTTATATATTAGTAGCTGTTGACTACGTCTTGAAGTAGGTTGAAGGTGTTGCAGTCCTAAAGGTTGATGCAAAGACAGTGCTTAATTTTTTTCACAAGCATATACTCACCCGTTTTGGCACACCAAAGGCATTGATTAGTGATTAAGGTACACACTTTCAGTGCAACCAAGTGGCAGCCGCACTGAAGAGATATGGAGTTAATCATAGAATGGCTACTACTTATCATCCGCAAACTAATGGACAAGCTGAAGTATCAAATCGAAAAATTAAAAACATTCTTGGGAAGGTTGTGGACCCTTCAAGGAAAGATTGGTCTTCCAGATTGGATGACGCTTTATGGGCATTGTGGACAGCATGCAAAACTCCATTAGGGATGTCACCATATTAATTGGTTTTTTGGAAAGCATGTCGGTTGCCAGTTGAATTGGAATACAAAGCAATGGCAATTAAGCAAGTGAACATGGACTATGAAGCTGCTGGAAAGAAAAGGCTATTGGATATCACTGAACTAGAGGAGATTAGGTGAAATGCCTATGACAACGCTACAATTTACAAGGAAAAGACCAAATGGTGGCATGATAGAATTTTTTTGCAGCGATAATTTATCGCGGGTCAACAAGTTTATTCTTGAATTCTAGACTGAAACTGCACCCAGGTAAATTGCACTCACGTTGGTTTGGACCTTGCGAAACTTTCAAAGTATTTTCTCATGGTGCAGTCACAATTAGAGATTTAAATGATGGACACCAATTCAAAGTGAATGGACGACGTTTGAAACACTTTTTTGGGAATATTAATCAAAAGTAGGTAGAGACCATTAAATTTGTCAAAAATTTTAATTTTTATTGAATTTATCTTTATGTTATTTTATTCTAATTTTTGTTTTTATTCAAGCTTGTTTTATTTAATTTAATTTAATTTAATTTATTTGTTACAGAATAATTAGGTACTATTGTCGACGCACTTGAGCTTTATTGTCAATGTAGTTTGTACTATTGTACTGTCACTTCTGACTCAGCAAGAATGAGGGCAGAACAGAAATTTCAAATCCCCCCATTTGATCAAAAGTCATCTAGCTGTCTAATCTGTCTAAGCAGGCACAATTCTCATTAGATGTAATTATTCTCGCCAGCTTTATTTCCCTTTGGAAAATCACGCATTTCTATATTTTTTTACTCACTATAAACCCCTTTTCACTGTCCCGATTGTGAAACACCCAAGCAGTAATTTTTATTCACTTTCTCTTCCCCAAGTTTGTACTTTTACACCTTTAAACCATCTTCACAAAACAAAACAAACAAAATATGGTAAGAAATTTTTTATCGTGCCTCGTGATGATGAAGAGGTCCTGAAAAATAAGGGCTCGATCAATGAAACGTCTATTGAAAGAATGACTTGTGGCAAAGATACGCCGAAAATGAAGGAGGCATATACCAGCACAACAAGGAAGGGCAAAACCAAAGCAGAAAGCAAGGGAATAAACCAAAGCGCGAAATGAAGGATATTGAGAAGTTGGCCAATACCATCAACAATAGGTAGAGCAGGCTTGTCGCTATAATAGAGGATATGGACAGATCACAAAATTTTTTCTACACTTATACCAGTGCCTATAATAATTCTATTGTAGCCACATTACATTAATAAACCCAACCACAAACCCAGAATTTCTAGAGTTCCCACTGATTATCCGAGAGTATGAACCCTCCTCTGATAAAGATGACGTAGAGGACTGAGATAGATCGGTAGAATCCTCTCCATTGTACACGTCTCTGATGTTGAGAAAGAAGGTGACTCATCAAGGGACTTTGAGAAGTGTATACGAGGGATTGATAGACTGGTATAGTGTGAGTCATTGTTGGTTAAGGGGTGTCTACTGTTGAGGAGGAAGTTGCTGTGGAAAAGGAGGACGTCCGTGTTGAAGTTGTGAATGAGGAGGCCGAGGGAGAAAATACTGAGACAGAAGCTACTGAGAAAGAATTTGTTGAGGACATTGTCAATGAATCCAAGTTTTTGGATGCAACTATTGATAATCTGGAGCAAGATGAAGCCAGACTGGTAGAAGCTACAGAGGTAACAAGTGAGGAGCACCATAATTGTTGGCTATAGTGGTCTATACCGGACCACTCAAGGTGATCCCTCCTACACAAAAAGCAGTCGATGATGCTGGGGCAGTGCTGAAAACTAAGGAGTGATCCAAAGACCGTACGAAGCCCAAAGAAAAGAAGAGCAAACACTCCAAAAACAAAAAGCTCAAGTAAGAGGAGAAAAAGAGGAGAAAGAAGAAACATCGTGCAGCCACATTGATGGCTGAGGAAAACTGAGTTAGTTTATTTTAAGTTTTAGCTGAGGTATTCATGCATTACTTGTAGCTGTAATTTTCATTTTGTTAGTGAACATTGTCATTGCATTGTTATTGTCATCGCATTTTCATCTTAGTGCATTGGGGACAATGCAAACTTTAATTTTGTGGGAATGCATATGGGGATTGGAAATACACCCACATTTCAATTTTTTTTATTATTAATGAAGCATGCAAGATTTATTTATGGTTAATGCAAATGTGTTGAAAGGTTTTGTTACATTCGATGCTTAATTTTGAATCATGTGAATCATCAATGAATGAGTTGGATAAATTTGACTAAATGTTGTATCTCCAATTCTTTAATGAATGATTTAGGCTGCATTAGTAATGGATGACTAGTAGCATTCTTTAAATCTTGAATGAATCTACCTTTTACAGCTACTCATATGTATATATAGTTATGAATAAGAGACACTCCAA
>JABFAF010278437.1:0-10815 GCA_013677275.1 Gossypium schwendimanii | reverse complement strand
TTAGCAAAAATCGTTTAACATAATTTTAAGCTTCATATTCTATCATGAAACATCAAAATTCACACTTTTTATCTATGGGTAATTTTTCTAACTTAAATTCTAGCTCGAATTAATAGTAGAAATAGCTTAAGCAAGTTATCGAGATTCTAAAAATATAAAGAACAAGAAAAACTGGGCTAGAACGGACTTACCATGAAGCTTGGAAGTTGAACAAACCCTAGCCATGGAGTACATATCACATTCGGCCAGCCCCATGGAGAAGATGATGATTTTGGCTTTATTTTGTCTTTTTAATTTGTTTTAATTACCAAATTACCAAAATGTCCTTAACTTAAAAATATCCTATTTCACCTATTTCATGTCCATTTTTATCCATAACATAACCAATGGTCTAATTACCATTTAAGGACCTCCAATTTAAAATTTCATAGCAATTTGACACCTCTAGCTTCTAGAACTCAACTTTTGCACTTTTTATAATTTAGTCCTTTTGACTAAATTGAGTGCTCAAATGTCGAAATTTTCGAATGAAATTTTCACGAAATCTTTTCATGAAATTTTAGACCATAAAAATATAATAAGAAATAATTTTTTCTTCATCGAATTTGTGGTCCCGAAGCCACTGTTCTGACTAGGCCTAAAATCGGCTGCTATAGACGGTAACATTTTTGGCTCTCTTAACCACCTCACTGAAAGCCTCAGGGACTAGGATAAATGTTTCTATATGCATATCAATACTTGAAAAATATATTTGGTTAATAAATTAAGCGGTATTCAGCACGCTATGGATGCCTCTTGTTCTAGTAACTTGGCACGACGTAAATTGGAAACTCGAGAGGAATTAGAGAATGTTCTTTATCATAAGGAGTTACTTTGGAAATAAGAATCAAGATGTCACCGGTTGAAATTAGGAGATCAGAACACTAAGTATTTTCATAGGCGTAAGATCTAGAGGCAATAATTCAATAATATAACGGCCTTGCGTAGCTCAGATGGCGAATGGATTTTTTATCCTAATACTCTAAAAACAGAGGCTGTTAAGTTTTTTCAAACATTGTATGAGACTCCTGGTTCTATGGGGAATTTTCCTACAAGTTGTTATCCACGACTTGAGAACATGGATGTTGACTTCCTTGGAAGACCAGCCTCAGACGAGGAAATTAAAAGAGGACTTTTTGACATGGCCCCGCTAAAGGCACTAGGAAGTGACATCTTTCACACTTTATTCTTTTAGAAAAAACAAAATGTTGTGGAAGGAGCAATTTACAACTGGGTTAGGGGGATCTTTGAGGGTAATGTTATTTATTCGAATCTAAACAACACCCTGATCATTCTAATCCAAAATAAAAGCTTTTCTCAATTCTGGCTTATCAGCCTTTGTTCTGTTTGATATAAACTTGTTATGAAAGTGATAACGAACAAGTTCAAGGTTGTCTTTCCTAAGATCTTTAGCCTAGAGCAAGCATGATTCATCTCATAAAGAAACATTGTTGATAATGTGATTATAGCATAGGAAGTTCTGCATACTATGAGAAGTAAGGGCACTATGGAAAGGATAGAAGTCAAAATTGATTTTGAAAAGGCTTACGATCAAGTTCGGTGGGAATTTTTGGAAGCTTCTCTTAGAGCTACATCTATCCCTAATTTTCTGATATAGGTCATCATGTTAGCTATTTCGACGTTCACTATATAGGTTCTTCGACACGGTGTTCCCTCTGACAAGTTCAAACCTATTAGAGGAATTCGTCAGGGTTGCCCTCTCTCTCCATATTTGATAGTGTTATGCATGGAATGGTTGGTCATAGGTTTCATTCGACCATTTCTTCTAGGAGTGGAATCCCATTCGTTTATCTCATAGAGGTCTAGCTCTATCGCATTTATGCTTCATAGATGACCTTGTGATTTTCAGTAAAATGGACTTGAAGCATAGTGAACTTCTTATGGACTTCCTTGGGAGTTTTTGTGAGCACTCAGGACACAAGGTAAACGCTCGTAAGACTAATGTTTTTTCTCTGTAGCGGTAAAAGAGGATTTAGTGGGGAAGATTACTGATTTGCTTGGGTTTTAACCAGTCCATGACTTTGGACATTATCTAGTGTCCCTCTCCTTCACTACAGAATCACCAAAGGTACATTAAGTTTTGTGATTAATAAGGTTCAGAAAAAAACTCTCTAGTTGGGAGACTAAGAAACTCTCTTTCGCTGGAAGGGTTACTCTTGTACAATCTGTCCTTTTATTTAACATCCCATTTTTTAGTGGTGTCGAAAATAGTGGTTTCAGGGCCACAATTCTGACAAATCAGTTCGTATAATATATGAGTTGTAACTCCCTAAACCCAACCTAGACGTTATGGTCGAATCTAGCAATGTCATATGGAATGGGATTTGAAAACAACATTATCGAGTTAAACCTGTTACAGTTAGTTAGCTTTTATTTATTTCAAAAAAAATAAGTATTAGTTGATTTGCTTTAAAACTTGTCTCTTAGTGGATGCTTTTGTAACTAATTAATTTAGGGAACATCGTTTCTATTTACGAAAAGCTTAGTTTTTAGAAAAACCGTGTTTTGTTGAGCTACAGTTTAAAAAACCCATAAAAATAGTATAGAGTCCCAAATTTAAAGCCAACCAGTCCATAGTCTAAAAGTTATATCAAAAACCCTAAATAAGTAATAAATTCTAGACATTAATGAAAAATAGTCTAAAATTTACGTGTGGCCACCGTCAAGTCCTCCGTTGCACCGACCCATCAAGTCTAGGGATTACCTGTACAGATTAAACAGAAAAAGGGTGAGTTTTCATAAACTCAGTGTGTAATCCCCATAGAAAAAATGCATACATATATTCAACAGCATTCAGTTAGATACAATTTGGGGCCTGGGCCCATCACAGAATCTATTTGGGCCTTAGCCCGTTTAGATACAGTCTCAAAAATACATTACGGCCTTGGCCCATATCAGATATAGAATGCAGATACAATGAATCAAAATCCTACCCACCAGCCTCTACACACCATCCCCGTCCAACCCTATACACCATGTAAGGATTAAATCAACCCACCCATCCATACACACAATATTGTACAGAAATGCAGCACATAATCAGAAGGTTGCAGCTGAGCTGCCAGATAACAGGCTTAATAACCTTTCAAACACTTCCTCCAAATATCATCAACCCACCCCAATGCAATGCAACATACAAATTAGTACATACATTTAGATGTCATAAGTCATGCTCGGTATAGAAATTAGACAAACAAATCACACATATAGGGGTCTAAGTAAAGCTTACCCACCCTACATTAGGTCCACAATCAACTTGGGTAACCCGTGCAACCTTACAGAACTTTTTAGAAAAATGGGCTTACAGGCCCATGTGGCCCACTCGACCCAAATTGGTCTTGGCTGCGTGATCCATTTTTAATGTAACCAATGCTAGTTAATTATTCATATATGTTTTCACTATTTACTTATATGTTTCTTCAAAGTTTTCTACTTGAGTAACTGTTACTAAATTATTTATATCTTGAGCTATAGAGTTTTGAATTAAGATCTGCTTAATGTATTTGAAACTAGATTCAAATACTTTTCTATCATAAAATTTTTAGAATTTTTGGTTCAACCAATAAGTATAGTAAAATCTTCCAACTTACCCTATTCTGCTATTTGACAGCTTCGACCTTTCTTTGCTAAAAATTAATTATCTCTTAGTACAAAATTTGGATGATGTTTCCATTTGTTTATATTAGAAATAGACTCATTAATAATTTAAACATGCAAATTTTAAACCCTGATTATTTTTCTCTAATTTTTGATGATTTTCCAAATTCCAAATAGGGGAACCCGAATTCATTCTGACATTGTCTAGCAAAATTTATTATATCTTATTATTTAAAATTCCATTATGTACACCGTTTCTCCTATGAGAAACTAGACTTAATAAGCTTTAATTCTATATTCTTTTCATCCTCTAATTTGATTTTCACAATTTATGGTGATTTTTCAAAGTTAGCCTACTACTACTATCCAAAAAGCAAGCAATTTCAGCTTTTCTCTGAATCCTTTTTATTTTTTTAGGTTTTGGGTACACACCTGGTTTTGTTTGATGCTAAAACAGTCGACGAGCACTCTAAAGCCAGCAATGATAACCCTCTATTTAACTTTTTTAAGATGAGAACACTAAATTCACCAGTCTGAGCCTCCCTCGAAACTAAGCAAGCACTAACCGCGTGCGAAAACGAAGGAAAATAAATGGATTAGGGAAAAATAAAGAAGAAAAAAAAGAAGAGAAAGATGGAAAACCTTAGAGAATTTCAGCAAGAGGAGAGGGAGAAGAATAGACGGCAAAATTTTTGGGAAAAGAGAATCAAAATTCAGTTATGGGAAAGAAATAAAATAAAATCTCAATAACCCCAAAAATCCATTAATCTTCTCCCCTAATTCCCACTACACATCCACTACTCAGAATCCCCCTATTACACAACTCTATCTTGAAATCTGAGCAAAAATAATAATAATACCCTTGCCTGCATAGGGATTTGAACATAAGACCTCCACCATAATAACACACCATTTAACCACTAGACCAGCAGGCCCATTCTAATGTAATTTACCCAACAATCAAATAAAAGCCTACTAAATAAGAGTAAGGCCTAATTCATTCAAACCAAAATTTGCCCATGCAAAGGCTTGAACTTAGGACCTCCCAAACACTCCCAGAACACATAACCACTAAAGTTGATAAATATTTGTGTCATATTTTCACAATAACGAAATTAGAAATTTTTGGGCGTTACATGAGTTAATAATATTTATTTATTGAATTCTGATTTGAGGAATTTTAACCAATTGAATTAAAAGTGAGTGTGAGTAGTTTTGTTCAAAACTCAAGTGGTTATTGAAAACGAGGTATTAAGACCCCATTTTCGTAATTTAATATTGTAAATATTTATAAAGCCTTAGTATGTGTGAATTGATGTCAAGTCTGGTAATTTTGATGATTGATTACTTAATTCAGGTAAAAGGATTAAATTATAAAAGAGGTAAAAGTTAATTGCTATATATTTAAAATAGTAAAGGGACCAAAAAGGTAATTAACCATGGTCAAAAAGTCCAAACGGTGGTGGCTTGATTAAATCCACTAACTTTAGGGCTATTTGCTTATTTAGTCTTAATTTGTTTAGGATTAGATTGAAATTAAGCTTGTTTAGTTAATATTTAATATAATTGAAGGACCAATTGTGCAATTAAATCTTCCTTAAATAGTAATTATACCATTTGCATAATTAGTGGACAGTTTCTAGGCATAAACTTATTAAATTTGAGTGAAATTAAGGCAGGGTAAAATTGTAAATTAAAAAAAAGTAATATTAAAACAAAACAAAGTAAAGAAACATTGGTATTTTTCTTTGTTTCATCTTGTTCATTCGAAACCCTAGAAGAAGAATAGGAGAAGCTTCGGTTGAGCATTGGCTCATTGAAACCCTAAACACATTTTGTTGAATTATATTTGATTAGATTGTTATATTTAATTTGGTAAGATTTATTTTTTCTGTCCATCGAACTTACTAAGCTTCAATAAGCTTACTTGTGTTACTTGCATTTTCTTGTAAATATCTTTACGTGAGACGGGCAATCGGATTAGCACTCAAGTCACACTATCCATTCGATTTTGGTAGTTTTTGAACATTTATTTTGGATTATATGGCATGTAATAGGCTTGTTATGTCATTAGTTTTATTTTGATATGTAAATATATAAAGTGTGCCTAAATGCAAGTTAAAAACATAAGCATCATTACAATGACTTTGGTGTTCATTTGGTAAATGTTTAATTGATAACTTATTATGAGTTATGAATGATGTAAGATGTCTTTGGTACAAAATTTTAGCATATATATGACTAATAGGTTATATTGAATTGTTGTGAATTGAGGTGCCTATAATAGGCATATTGATTAGAAGTTTAAGTTGTGTGAATTGACATGTTTTTAGTTGATGATTTATATTATTGTATAAGTGTGCATATTTGTGGTACCATTGAGGGTACATTGGTTAGGCACTTGATATGGTTGAATTAACATGATTTGAGCATGTTTAATGGCATTTTGAATAGGTCTAATGGTCGGTAAATGGATTGCTTTGTGTCCAAGAAATCTTGAAATTGTAAAGTTTTTAAGGTTCATTTAGGTGCACACGACCTGGGACACGGGCTGCGACACGGCCGTATGTATCAAGCCAATGAGTTACATGGTTTAAGACATGACCATGTGTCTTATTGTTCAAACACTACATGGTCTGGGCTATGTCACATGGCCTGGACACACGGCTGTGTGACCCATGTTTTCAAAATTTTAAACTTTTTTCCAAATTTTCTAGATTGTTTTAAACTAGTCCCAAATTGATTCTGAATTGTATTTAGGGCCTCTAAAGCTCGATTTAGGGCCCAAATGTATATGTTTTCTAGGTTTGTAATAAGGCCTTATATGTTCAAGTTCTTAGAGGAAAGTATGGGGTTAAGGATAGCATACCAGATTGCATCTTGCAGAGTAAAAGTTCTTTTTTTGTGGAAATCTATTTCTAAGGTATGGCCCTTGCCACATGATAATTTGATATAGTCAATTGCAAATGGAAATAATGTACGTTGTTGGGTGGATGCATAGGTTCCTAATGTGAGAGCTCTTTCCAAACTTGTCTCTACTCATGCGAACATTAACCTTGGCTGTAAATTGAGTGAGAGGATTATGGAGAATGGTGATTGCAATCTTGATCTTTTTCGTGTCTAGTTAATAGAGGATGTTATTCAACACATTGTTAGCATCCCTCCTCTTTTAGCCTCTGCAAGCTAGGATTCAATCTCATGGCCTCATTCTACAACTGGTAATTTTTCTATCATAAGTGTTTATTGGATTATGAAGGAAGCATCGTGGAATCCCAAGAATTCAGCTTGGAATATTGTGTGGAAATTTCCTTGTCTTCATAAAGTATGACACTTCTTTTGGAAAGCCCTCAAGTAGCGACTCATTAATAATGTCGAGAGAGTCCGAAGGAAAATTAGCCAGGATGAATCATGCTCCATTTGTAGGAATCATTTTGAGGATGTACTAGACCTACTTAGGGACTATCCAATAGCTAAGTATGTTTGGCTACAAGTTTTTCCTCAAGAAAAGCGGAATACTTTCTTATCTAGTAACTTAACTAAATGGATGACCTTGAACTTAGAGGACCATTCACGTCAAAGTTCAAGGGATACTAGTTGGGCCTGCTTCTTTGGATTATTAGCATGGCATCTTTAGAAAAATAGAAATCTCTCTATTTTCCAAGGAATCTCTATAGGTCCTAATGAAATCATCAAAGTGTCTTTCAGCTGGGCAAATCATTTCTTCTCAGTTCATACAGTCACGACGATGACGAATACTGATCTCCTTTATGCGCCCTCTATCCTAAGTACGTGCATTTACCTTAATGTTGGTGGAGTTTTTCAAATGAACAGTGGTTTATCTATTGCAACTGGAGTGATTAGGGACGAAATGGGGAAGTGGATATTAGGCTACAATTGGTTCCTAGGGAAGTCTTCAGTTTTCGTTGCTGAGTTAAGGATAATTTTGGATAGGTTGGTCCTACTTCAAAAGCAAGGTCATGATAGAGTACTTATTCTGTCAGATAATCTAGAGGCAATCAAAGTCATTTGTAATCGTAACTTAGATACCTCAAGTATCTCTCTAGTTAGGAGAATTCAAGATATTTTGTTCGAAGAAAAAATTTGGTTATTACGGCTCATTCGTAGAGAGGATAATCTGGTAACAAATTACCATTAAAACTGCTTCAACTATTTTGTTAATTTTAATCTTGGCATTTAAATAGCTTCGTTTATTTATTGATAAAATATAAATGTAGTTAAAACTTTAATTTAAGTAGAACTTTATTTTGGGATAAATATCAAAATTATACCTGAATTTTGATTCAATGTGCAATGTTATATATGAATTTTGATTTTATTCAATTTTATAAATGAAATTTTTATTTAATTCAAATTTTCACAAATCAGTAACAGTCTAATAACTTAGATGAGAACTTTCAAATAATTTAGTGGTCATATTATAACTTTTTGAATTATAATCACCGAAATATAATCAGTTAAGTGATTGGGGAGTAATTTACCTAAACGTAAACTATACGTCTGAAAAAGTTCGAAAATATAATAAAACTTAAGAAAGGTTGGTAGAAGATAGTGATGGAAATAAATAAGAAAATTAAAAATTAATAAAAATTAACGAGAATGGGAAGAAAATGAATGACCATGAGAAAACGCGGTTTTGTTTTTTTCCCTCAAATTTTCAATCTTTTCAAATACACATGAGTGTATAAATTTGTTTTTATATATTTATTTTAATGTTTTTTAATGAGATGTTAAGGATTATTATGTTGTTGTATATAAGTGCAAAGATTTATATATTCATAGTGTATAATGTTATTCAAATAATAGTATTTTTTTTTTTTACGATTCATGTTAAGAATTTGTGGTTGTCTTTCGTATTAATATCGTTCTCAAGATTCAAACTCGTGTTTCCTCTTAAGAATAAGATGTACCTTACCATTGCACCCAAATAAATAATATTAAGTAATAATAAGCTTTTGTTTTTGTTTTTAAGAATACAAATAATAAGCTTTTGAGTTTATTCAAATAATAAGCTTTTTTTGTAATTTGAGAAAGCAGAACATATGGGAACAAAATGACTTTTGCACTGGCAATAGCAGGGGTTAAGCGTTCGAATACCTTTAAAGCATGGTCTTGAGAGTGTTGAAGAGAATGGGAGTATTGATCTTTGTTTGATTAGTTGTTTTAATTCTGCTGCTCTGTATTCAGTTAAGGGAATTTTGCAGAGTTGATTTTATTGGCTTTGGTAGAGATTATTATATGCTGCAAGTTTTTGATATTGGAATGGCTTGGATTCTCCATGGTCTTTTCTGTAATTATTAATGATTGAGAGAAAAAAAAAAGCTTTTGAGTTTAATTTTGGAAACAAATAAGTAAATAAAACCAATGAGTTTTCGACGAGGTATTGTCAAATAGTAATAATAATTGACCTCCAAAGACTTGTTTCTCCTCCAAAATAAATAAATAATGACCACCATCAAGTCGGATGAAGCAGCCATTGACATCAGCACAAAAATCAGATTCTGAGGAACGAAAGATGCTCTACAAGAAATCAGCGGTGCATTTGATACTAGTCCTACTGCTGTCATTTTCTCTACTCTTGCCTCCATCTTCAACGACAAACACGCACTTAACTGGTAAGTAGAATTAAAACTATATATAAAAGTTGTTCTTGATTACTTATATTTATGATCTTTTTCTGAGTGTTTTTTTTTAATTGAATATTCTGTGTTGGTATTTGGGGTAAAAATTGTAGTTAAGGAGAAGAATAAAGTGATACATAGAAATCTAGCATCAGGAAAACCACCAAAATGTCCTCCACATGATTTAGGTTGTCATGCTGGTCATGGTGATTCTGCTCTTCCTCGTGATCATGGAAAGTAAGTAGTGCCCTCATCCTTCACGCTGTAACACAAATTAATGGTTAATTATTCATCATAGATTGTGATATTGTATTCTTATTTCCAATTCTGCTTAAAAGGTTGTATACATTTTAAATAAATTTAGGAGGTTTGATGAGTATTTTGATATATTTAGGTATTTCTATTATGTTTGAAACATCTAATGGTTGGAATATCTAATTATGAGCTTTAAAGAATTCAAGTTTAATATTTATATGTGTTCAACTGCTCTACAAAATACGCTTTTTGGATTATGTGCCACTAATCTACTCTTAAGGCTAATTAAACAAATTTGTTAAATTTCCTATTACTAATTATTAATTAGTTTTAATTTTATATGCTGCATAGTAATAACAAAAACCGCCATTTCGGTATGATATCTTCAAAGTACCACATTGAAACAACACAAATTAGAATTGGTGGGATAACAATTATAAGGAAAATCAGAAAGTAAAAATGAGTTGTGTAAAAACCATAAATATAAAGTCATGTAAAGAATGGACTGTACATCGCGAACATATGATGAGGCTCCATACTACACATCAAAATAAACCCATGAAATAATAAATTGACAAGTGAAGGTCAAATGAAGCAACATTGAAGGTAGATATAATACGGATATGATTAAAGGATATTTGAGGTAGATGTGG
Organism: Gossypium schwendimanii; assembly: GCA_013677275.1. Classification (NCBI taxonomy): domain Eukaryota; kingdom Viridiplantae; phylum Streptophyta; class Magnoliopsida; order Malvales; family Malvaceae; genus Gossypium; species Gossypium schwendimanii. The sequence continues at coordinate 611 of JABFAF010278437.1, read as the reverse complement.
TACCACATCATTTGCCCGCATACTTGTTCTCCACAGCTACATAATCCATTTCCAATATCTTTTAATAATCTTGCATTAACAAAATTAATTCTATTAGGCTCCGTTTATTTCACTGAAAATGGCTTCCAAAAAATAATTTCTGGAAAATGACTTACTTTTCTGGAAAAGTTAATATTTTCTAGTGTTTAGATGAATCTGTGTAAAATATTTTCTTTTGTTTGGCAGGTTCTTTAAAAATATTTCATAAAAGTCGTTTTTAATTAAACAAACATACATTTCAGATTTTTTTTATTTTTTCATTGTTTAATTGAGTTTATAATTTTATATTCTACATTGTTTTTACATATATTAAAAATATTTTGTTAAATTTAGGTTCACTGCAACGATTATTTTTTAGTTACATGACTACCAACTGAGTATTTTTTAATTTAAAAATATGACATTAACAAAATTGACAAAATCAACAATGTCAGCAGTTGGACTTGATTTTCAAATCTGGAAAGTAGAAGGACTAAATTCTTGAAAATAAAAGTACATAAACAAAATTGCAAATTTGTGAAGAGTATATAGACTTATGACATATTTTAACATTTATACTACAAAACATTTAT
>JABFAF010278428.1:0-12129 GCA_013677275.1 Gossypium schwendimanii | reverse complement strand
CGAGAATCATGCTGGAGAAGGGGTAAGTTTTTCCAATATCAACTTAATTTTATTATTTTATCTCACTCGTCCCACGTTAATATAATAATGTTATTAACTGTGCAATTCATTTGGATGTCATATTCTGTTCCAGAAATTATAGCTATTATTCTCTCATCTACCCACGTCCATTCAAACCTATGGCGCATTAGCGTACCCGTTATCAATTTTCAAACAATGGAGTGGTATCATGGCGATCAAGTACTCCAGTAGTTCGATTGCATACAATATATCCCGACACTGCTAGTACGATTGGGGGACATCCATGGGATTAACAAAGCATGGAAATGATTGGAGAGAAGTGCATGAAGAATAAATTACGATGTGGAACAACCGATTGGGAAGGGTACCTCAGATGGATCGTGCTTTGAATCTGTAACCCTCATTAGAGTACATATAGTGGTATTGTAAGATAGAGAAACCATTTTTGTTTGGTGGGCGGTCGATGGTAGCTCCTCATATACGACACAAATTGGGCAACTCCTTCCAGATCCGCATCATACACTAGAGCCGGAAGTAGAGCCGAAGGGAGAGCCGGAACTACAGTCTAGGGATAGTTTTTATCATCTAGATTTGGGGGTGATAACTATTTCCCGGGCTCGTCAGGCCACGGATATCATTCAGAGTTTGATATCTTCAGCCTACTACCACCTTAGTACTCCACTCTTTTCGACCCGTATCCACTGTCGTACTCCACTCCTCTCGGCCCATACCCACAGCAGTACTTCACTCCTCCCAGCTCAAGTTCATCAATGGTGTTTGTGACATATGATTTTTCGTCTATGTTTCACACACCCCCACATACAGATGAAGAGAACGTTGATCGCCGCAATCGCCCACAACGTGAACGTTGAGCTCCACAAAATATACCCCTAGAACCACACCATCAAACCATCAATTTTAGGGGGTTTTGTAATATAAATAACTTCATATTTATGTAATGAATTTTTTTTCCATTTTATTTATCAATTTTATGGTTTTTTTTGCAATTTAAATAGTCAACTTTGAATTTATGTAATGACTTTTTTCCATTTTATTTATCAATTTTATTTTTTGCAATTTAAATAGTAAACTTTGTATTTATGTAATGACTTTTTCGCTATTTCAGTTATCAATTTTATGGGTTTTTTTTGCAATTTAAATAAATAAACTTTAGACTAACTTTGTAAGTCAAATTAGATTAACTGCAACAAATTGTAGACAAATTTTAGATTCAATCCTCTCAACATGTAATGAACAACATCTTAATTTCTACCCGATCATGATGATTGTCTAATATGATAGTTTCAGAGCAGGCATTTCCTTCGATTATGACTGGCTAATCTACATACGCCATACAGCTTCCCGTCGAATTTCTCCCTAATGTCCATTTCGTTATGGATTTTGGATGATTGTAGACAACCTTTCGGGTTACTACACAACCCTTTGCCTAGGACAAGCTCGAAGGTCGTCGGAGGAACCTCCCATGTAGATAGGTCAGGAAGCACGGGGAACTCATTCTCTCATACACGCAACGTGCGCTCGAGGGTGTACACTTCATCGATAAATTGTTCTACATTGAGCGAGACTTTAGCATAAGCTGCCACGACATGTGCACGGAGATAATGAAGTGTCTGGAACCTCCTGCAATCGCACCGTCTATTTCGGAGATCAACTTCGTAGAACCTACGTGGTATACCAGGTCGACGACCAATGGTCTTTGTAACTCGAAACATTTCATTATGTTGTGAATATATTTCTACATTCATCGACCTCGCCATCCAACGATTTGCAACCAATGCATCCTAGACATCTTCGACAAACACGTGTCCTGCCTCCATCTGGTTGACTTGTTACTGACCCATTTTTGGCATCAAGGTAGCCAACCTGTAGAATGTAGCAGAGAAGACAGATGAAATCGGAAGATGTCGTGTTTTCAACAACACAACGTAATCCCCTCCACCAAGTTTGTGGTCATTTGACCATAACGAAAGCCCTTGTCAAAACTTTGAGCCCATTGCCACGGCTCCATGGTACCCAACCATTGTTAGAAAGATGTGTTCGTTTGACATTTCATGTCACTCTCAAGTCGAGCCATCCTTTGCAGGAAAATGTGTGGCTCTAGCTCGTGCGCTGTGTATGTATTAAGAAAATATAAGTTACAGTCTCGCCTTAAAACATTAGGTTATATATTGAAAGGATAATATTATTCTTTACCCATTCTCACAACTTGTCTCCGTCAGTCTACATTTTTATAATCTCGGTGGAAGTTAGCCGCGATGTGCCGGATGTAGTAAACGGATCTCCATGGCACACCGGAACGCCTAATGGTGGCAATTAATCCTTTTCCTCTATCGGAGATGATGCAAATATTATCATTACTAATAACATACCTCTTTGTAAGGAAAAATTCCAACGACTCTATATTTTTCTTATCTACGATGGCAAATGCAATCGGGAGCACGTTCTTGTTCCAGTCTTGAGCAACTGCAAGAAGTAGGATCTGTATATATTTACCGTATAGCCATGTCCCATCTACTTGCACAAACGACTTGCAGTGGGGAAATGCACGCATGCGTAGATCAAACGTCCAGAACATCCATTGGAAATATTTTTCCCCAGTTGTAATTGGTCATCTGGGCCGTAATAAGGTCGTGTTTGCAACTCAATGGCAGTCCTCGGCACATACTCCCACATAGTGACTATCCATCCTTATAACTCATTGTACGATGCATTGAAATCCCCATACAATTGTTCCATTGCCATCTGTTTAGCTATGCATGCCTTCCGATATGATACTCGATACTGGAATCGTACCTATATTTTGACAATCAATATCGAAACTTTAATGGTGGGCATGTTTATCACCATTGGCATGATGTACGCACAGATAGTTTTGGAATTAAGTTTTCGATGATCTTCTGTCATACGTGTTGAAGTGCATGTGTGAGGGTCAACAAATTTTCGTATCTCCCACATCTGCGACTTCTGGATAAATGCAGCTCGTATCCACCAATTGCAGCCTTCCGATGACCTCCAACACTCTCCAATATATAATGTCGGTTTAAACACGATGACTTTGCAGTCCACTGATATACTCATGCTATACCGCTTAATGGCAAATGCGCACTTTTCCTTACTTTCAAATCTCTAGTCCACGAATAACTCCTCAGGATCAGAATATATGGCCATTTGGTGAGCAGGTAGTATTTCAGGTTACTCCGAGAACTCGGGCGCGTGCGCTGCATCGGGGTCTATTCGAGACATGTGTGCCTCAAGATTATTGTGTATCACAATATGACGAATCTGGCTCCCAACTGAAGATGTGGTAACGTTTCCATCCTCATTCACGCCTTCGTCGTCATTATCATCCGGGACCTCGTCCACGTCGGGATCACTATCGACCTCGTGATCAAAATGATCACTACTATGATATACATTATCACCAACCACATCAGTATCGGGTGCAGTATTAAGATCAATGTCGATCCCGTGTATAGTTGATTAACTATCAACGTACGATATCGAAACCACTATACAAGGCTCTTGAGCTCCATATTCTTCACCTAATGGAGTGGGATCTTCAGTTGGCTCCACACCAGCTAACTCAGCAAATAACTGAATCGGTGCATTTTGGTTGCTCCGAGTCCTACAATAAAGAGCGACCATTGTCTCCACGTCTTCATCGTCTACAAGTTCCATTTCGGTGAATTTTATGGGATCCGTCAAAACTGGAAACTTGTAGAAAAGATTCGAGATCCTTCTCCCACAACGTCTATAAATTTTTTCACTAATTTTTTCCTTCATTCATCAAACGAGATATTTCTATTAAATCCATTGCTACTTGTTTGCGACATTCAAATATACATCCCACGGTTGTTGTCAAAATTTCCCCATCGAAATAAACACATACGAAAAACTAATTCTCCATCTTCAATACTAGATCTGTTAAAAAAATTCAAAATTCTCAATACAGTTTCGAATAACAAGAAAAGTTACATAAAATTTTTAATATCAAAATTTTTCATTCAGAAGCTAACAAAATCAATAACCTAACAAAATAACTTTCAAATAATAAAATTACTAACAAAATTCTACATTATATTTAAAAAGAAATATACTAAAATACCTTATCCTTCTTTTTGTTTTCCTTTCTTTCTTTCTTCTCCCTATCTTCTTACTTCTGTTCTGCTAAATTTTGTGTCTTTTGCTCATTTGATTTTCGAGGGAGTATATATAGGGGAAAATTAAGCATCAGTCTCACCTGTGAGATAGGCTCCACCAGTTGCGACTGTCAGATGGGCTCCACCAGTCGCACCTGTCAGATAGGCTCCACCAGTCGCGCCTACCAGATAGGCGCCACCTATTCCCATAACATTTTCGTATCTCTACACGGGTCATATACTGATCTGAAAAAAAAAATACAAGCAGTGACGCCTATGAAAAAGGCGCCACCAATAAAATAATAATTAAAAAAAACAAAAAAATAATATTTTAATGTAAAAAAAGTGGTTGCGCCTGTTAGATAGGCGCGACCCAAAAAAAACATACCACTTTCATATATAATCCAGCTGACAACTTATTACAATATTTAAATTTTTAAAAAAAATTATTTAGGTAAAAAACCTAAAATTTAAACTTCAATAAAAATCTGTAATCGTATTAAAAAAAATATATCAATTGCTTTTTGTCGTGTGATAGATGTGTCTGATCATGGCTTCTTAGTTTGAACATTAAAGAAGACAATCAATTATTTAATTACATGTTTCTGCTGTCTCTCTATTACTTCATGTTAAATAACAATATATTTATACCAAAGAAACAAATAATAATAATATTTTAAAATTTGATAGTGACAATAAACATTTTTATTTGAAATAAAGAAATTAAAAATGGTAAGATATTTTTTTATTGATAGGGACATCACATATATAATAAGTATAATTATATGTTATTATTTACTATCATAAAATATTAGTTCAAATTAAAAGTGATCTAATTTAGTTAAGTTTATTGGGCTTCAGTTAATAAATAAAGTATAAGTCAGATATGTGTAGATACTTTCATAACTAATTTCTAATTGATGATGGGCTGATTAAAAATTAAAGTTAATGTGCAAAAGTTATATATTAAAGTTATGGTCACCAAATTACATATATTTAACTTTTCTGACACTCTATCTTCAGAAAAGAGAGAGTCACATTCTCTAAATTACTTGTGTATTAATTTGGAAGATCAAAACTATAACGCTTGAAGATTTCAAGATCTTAATGGGTTCAGGTAAGCTTTTGCATCTAGTTTTATTATTGATGATTTGGCATGACAAATCCTGTTTTTTAAGTTTTGTATAAAGAGTTTTACTGTTCTAACAAGTGACATTAGAGACTCGTTATGTCGAATAATTGAGAATGAATTTATTCTCTATTATTTTTTGGATTGATTCGCTTTTCAGATTTTATAGATTTAATATTTCGATTATATATATGTTGATGTTTGAAGATATATATTAAAGTTTTTTTAGGTCTTGATTATTTTGAATTTTAATGGTTTTGATTAGGGATGAGCAAAATTCAATTCAATTCGAAAAAAATTAAAAAAAATTTCGAATTTCGAGTTAATCAAATCGAGTTATTCGAGTTATTCAAATTATACGAGTCAACTCAAATAACTTGATTCGAGTTTCGAGTTCAAGTTGAGTTAAATTTCACAATTCGAATAACTCAAATAAGTCAAATAACAGATTGATGTAAAAACCCTTTTGGTCATAGTCAACTTTGAAAATAAGCAAATTGGTCTCTCTCAACAAAAAATACAAAATAGTTACAAAATAATTTTCAAAAATTCAAAATAATTTTAAAATTTTAAAATATTTATAAAAATTTCAAAATTTATATTTTTAAAAAATTCTAAAAAATCTATAAAAAATTTATGATTTTAAAAATTTTCTAGAATAATAATTTTGGGACCTAATAAATGATTCAAATTTATCATACTCAAGTATCTTATTTTATTATTATTTTGTTTTGAAAATTTTTCAAATATATATGGTTTCAAATTTATATGCTCTAACATGGAATTAGTGATGCTGTAACAATATTTTTACTTGGCATGTTTAATTTTTTTTAATTTAACTCGAATAATTTCACTTGATTCGACTCGACTCGACTCAAATTTCATTTCATTCGACTCGATTCAAAAAAATTTCAAATTAAGTTAGAATGAGAAAATAGGACTCGTAAACTCAATTAACTCGAAATTTTTCACTCGATTCGGCCGAATGCTCAGCCCTAGTTTTGACCTTTAATTTTTAATTTTGGTGGATTTTGAATGTTTGTGCTTTAATTTCCATTAGTAATGTGGATTGAATTCTATTACTCCATTGATTAGTCGACAATTGAGAAGTTTTAGTTTTATTTGGTAATTGTAAAAACATTAGAATTTTAGTTTTACTAAAAGTATAGTGTATTTATATGTAACTTTATTTTGTGCGTTAAAAGAAAAGTTTTGGCGCATCTCAAGTTTACTGATGCATTACGACATTATTTGTTAGATTCATTCAAATTGTAATTGATTGATATGATTCATAATATATGATCATATTTTTAAATAGAATGAGTTAAAGATTTTAGATGGTTGGTGATTGAACATTTCTTATTAATAGTGATTCCTTGTGGTTTTTTATTTTCGATTAGAAAACCTAAATCATATAGGTTTTTCATGGTTTTAAAACATTATTAATTAATCAATTAAATGAAAAGAAAAGGGACTTGGGTTTGTGAAATCATTCAAATTCAATTTTTGTTGCTTTAGTTTTAATTTGCGGTATTTTATTCATGTCACTGATTTATATTGATTCTTTTGCTATTATAGTTTTTTAAGGTAGTTATGAACTTATTATATTAAATTACATCTTTAATGAATGATAATTACCCTTATCATAATATCAATATGTTTATCATTCTCTTAATTTTTCATGAATTCAGACTTTGGCTTGAATCGTGGCAGACTTTATATTAATATATATATATAAGGTAGTGCATATATTATGTATTATTTGTTAAAGAGATAAAATCTATTCATGATTTGTTTCTTTATTACGCGTGAATTTGGGGGATAATATGTGTTGTTAGTCCATTAGACAATTTGCATGACTTGATATTGAATTGATGCAAATAATTTATTTTTGAATTTTCGCATAACTCAGGGGAAACTTACCGATTCATATTTTGTTAGTTTTGTAAAGCAATGATTTTTAAATTGATTGCATGCTTCCAATTTGGTTGTAGTCGGCTATTATTTTTTTAAAAGAAATCTCAAGCACATATATTTTGAATATATATATATTTGCTCTATAGAGAATTGTCAGTTTATGTTCTGATAATTTTGATATATGTTTAGGTTGAATGCACGTTGAACTCTTATTCAATTGAAGTTGTTATCTTTTATATATATATGAATATATATTCAATTTTTGGGTGTTTTGACAATACGTGTTGTAACAACCCGAAAGTCAACAGTGTCGGGAAATGTACTTCCGGGACCTCATATCTGTAAACCAAACTTATAAAAATTGTAACACCCCGTTTTTAGTAGAGTCGATAATAGTGGTTCGGGACCCTAATTTCGACAGACAAGTCAGTATTTATTTTATAAATAAATATAGAGTTTGATGAGGGTCGTATTAAAAATCGGTTAAGAAATTTTGACGTTGGAAGGTTAATTTAATAAAAATGATTAAATTGTAAAAACTTGAAAGGTTAGTTCCAATAATTAAAAGTATTAAGTGGTTAGTAGATAATAAATTGATGGTCTATGTGGTAATTAAACCATATAAAATATTAATGGACAAGTATTAAGTGGTTAGTAGATAATAAATCAAGTCTAATATATAATGTTCAACCATTAACACATCTTTTGTAAACATAAACACTAATAAATTCGCATGATAATCACATATGCTTTTACAACTTAATCATTTGTGACATTAAACAAAATGTCCCTAGGTACATGCTACAAGACAAAAATGAAACACACTACACATACTTTTTTGAGTCAGAAACAATGGTCTGGATGCTGACTTCAATCCCCGAAGCTTCGAGGAATACTTGAATCTACGCATGAAGAAAACAAACTGCACGATGAGCAATTGAGCTCAATGGTACTTTTATGATTCTAGATATTATAAATTAGTATAAATAGCATGACATAAAGCATGTGAACTCAAAATGCAACTTTCATATGTTCATATAAATACATGAAGATGTGCATTACTTCAACCAATTCTATACTTTTGCTACTCACCTTTCAATTACACACATGTCAAAGGCATTACTTCAACCAATTTATCATGATCAATTTCTTTACTTACCTTATCATTTTTCGTCCAACCCGTTTCTGGAGTCTACCGACTCGTTCACATTCGTTTCAGCCCCTAGGGATCGATTTCACTTTCTTTGTATAATAAGATACATACTTCTCATTTCAATTCATATATGAACATATTCAAAATATCAAGCATCATATCATTTCATTTCCGTATAAGTTATCAAACTTATTATTAATGACCCTATTAACCTAACTTGGACTCGGACGGGTACACGGATTGTCCAACCAATACACCAAACTGGCATTGAAGTGCATTAACAAAAAAACTTAGTAAGGGAAGCTGGCACGTAAGTGCATACTGGCACACAAAACGCATCCTGGGGCACAAAGCGCATACTGGCTCACGAAGTGCATCCTGGCGCGTAAGCGCATAAACTTATACACAATCCAATCCTATGGTATGCCAATTATATCCGACTCAACCCAAGTAGTTAATTAGGTATTAATGTTCAATTCACATTACATTATTCACAATTCATTATCAATATATCATGTAACATATCATATTTCAACTCAATATCATACCAATTATCATATATCAATTAAATCATACTACTTTCTATTCTATTCAATTTAGTCCTTATTTCGATATTCGATCTCAACCAAAGCAATTCAATGGAAACATTTCATATTGTCATAATAGACTCATCAATTAATAAGCATGCATACACGATCAAATATTTTTATCCCGAATCATAGAAGTACAAATTGAGATTTCACTTGTCACTCGTCGACTATTTTCACTTTTTCTTTGTCTCTCGACGGTTCGGTGTTCTCGTTTACTATGAATAATCACAAAACATATCATATCAATTTCTAGTCAAATTAGAATCAAATGCCAAATTTCACATATTTTGCAAACTATTCAATTTAGTCCTTAAAACCGAGACAAACATAACTTTCAATTTAAGGCCTTAGATTAGAATCTAATTTCAAAAAAACTCATTAAGGGTGGGTTCGGATGGGCGATTGGGTGTGGTGCGGTGCGTTTAGTTTACTTTTTGTCTCACGCTACAGTATCGCTACAGTATCTAATCTCACCGCCACCGCTATTTTTACACTAACCGTAGGTAAACGCACCGCCCATCCAAACTCACCCTAAAGGCCCTCTATTTTCTATTTCTACAAACATTTCACAATAGTTTTGCATTAAAATTGATTTGGTCCTTAATGTACTAAACCAATAATTTAGCTTTACAATTTAGTCCTTTTCTTAAACTAAGCTTAATTTCTAACAATTTCACTCCAATTTAATTCAATTCTCAATAATGGAAATATCCAAAAACTTTAACATTTTTGAAAATTAGTACATGGGCTAGCTAAATCAAGCTCCCATAATCTCAAATCTATTAAAAAAAAAATGAAAAATGGCTATGGACTTACTTAAAAATAGTGGTCGAATGTGTAAAGCTTTTAAAAGCTTTCTCCCATGGCCTTTAGGGTGGATGATGGTGAAAAGATGAAGAATATGATATTTTATCATCTTTTTCTACTATCTTAAGTATATAGAGTTTGTTTAGTTTTAATTAAACTTAATTAATAAACTTAATTATAACCAATTAATCACTAACCCTTAATTACTCTAATCTAATGGTAATTAACATCACATCTCACTACCATCCACTTAAAAATAGTTTATTAACCATTTTAGCCCCTTGAATAATTGTTATTCAAGTCCCCAAGCCTTAATCTAATTAAAAATCTATAACGATTAAACTTTTACAATTTAGTCCCTAAGCCATAATTACTCACAATTTCAACTAAATCGCTTAACCAAATTTCAATTCATCTATACTCTAACTTTGTAAATATCCTTATTTAATATTTACGAACTGGGTTTATGAAAACGGGATCCTGAAACCACTGGAAACTTTCGTTATAGCGTCTGACACAAACAACTCGATCATTTCGCTATTTAAAAAAAATCACAAAAGGATAATATTAAATTTTAGAAAAAAAAAACACTTAAATTTGTAAAGAAATTGAGTTGAAGATTTCACCATATTAATAGCGTACTTGGCAATATGCTCTTTCTGGAATCTTGGTTCAACTAAGTTTACATAGAAAATAAGTTAAAAATACTAAGTTGTTTTTAGAGTTGGAGAAGATTTTGGATGGAAAGAAAAGAGAAAGGGGTGGAATATTTAAAGAATAGAAATTGACTTCCATTATACTTAATAAGCGGTCAACCAAGTAAATTCCCAAATCAAACTACTCGACTCTAAACTTGAATTCCATGAGTGTAATCGTTAATTTCACATTACAATTCTTCTTGATGTTAAATAATCCTAAAAACAATCATGATCACTAGAATTTTCTATTCAATATATTTTGCAAAAGGAATTGGCGTGAATTAAAGTAATGCATGCTATTTATATATACTTGCATCATAGATTCTTATATCATCCAAATGCTTTAGGTTTAAATGGTGAAAGGGATTTGAATATGATAAGCATGAAAGATGCAGATTATCAACTATTTCTGTACATTACCCATTTAAAGATAAGTATATCACCGAAAAGACAAACTTTTGAAAGAAACATTAAAATTAAATTAAATCCTTAAAGTCAAATCCTCAAACACTTCACACTTTCTCTTCTCTCTTAAATTAATTTAGCGATTCCACCAGCTTCTTCATTGTCTTCCCTAAGAATACGTTGAATGGCCAGATGTCTTTTTTTTTTCTTTTTTATAAAAGCTAGTGAATTCTCCTAACCAAAGTTGAATCTCAATCATTACAAGCCTGATCTTGAATTGCTAGGACTACCTCCATGTTATCAATCTAAATTATCACATTGTCATAACTCCGCTCCAAAAGAAGCGATGATCCATCCATGATGCCTCACAACTCAGCCTCAATAACAAAACAAAATCCCAAATACCGATTATAGCCTAGGATCCAATTTTCATTTTGATCCCACAGAACTCCCCCAGCTGTAGCAAAACTGATATCCACTTTTACTAGACAACCAGAACTTAAGCAAATCCATTTCTTGTCCAAGGACGTAAGTGAGGATGTAGTTTGCAAAGCATCTGTAATACCCGATTTTGGCCAGGGTAAAAGGCCCAAAATTACAAACAGGCCTGTAAGGGCCCAAACTGAAACAAAGTAGTGGCCTGAAACTCAGTGGCCCAAAACAGATGAAGAAACCCTAGGGTTTCTAAGGATCAACAGTGCCGCAAGCCAAGCCTCGCCCTCCGAATCTCCACGCGATCTTCGTACCTGCACATCAAGAAAGGAAACAACAGTATATGGAAAGAAAAAAGGATTTGCAGATCAAATAGATATCAAACAGATTTGCTTCTTGATATTTTATTTTTATTTTGGCTATAAATGGCCACTAAATATACTGTAACAGAGATGGAAAAAAATCAATAAAAAGCAAGTATTTTTACAATAACGCAGAGAACTAATCGGAAACACAAAAGGTTGATTTTTTTTTATGTTTCGTTTATTATTTTCTTTTTATTTTTGTTACTAAAATAAAATAAAACAAGAAAGTAAAAACTTACTTTCGTTTTGCCTTTGAAACGCCGTTGAGAAAGGCGAGGTCCGTCTCCGAGGACAGACGGCTAGAAGCCGAAAGGTTTTTAAGGCTTTTTAGGGTTTTTTTTCAGTTGATTTTGGGAATTTTGAACCCAGATTTGGGCTTAGAGGGGTCGGAAGGGCCGAAAAGGGGACTTTCCCTTTTTTCGGCCACCGCATACGGCGGAGCCGGCACCGGA
>JABFAF010278382.1:0-11448 GCA_013677275.1 Gossypium schwendimanii | reverse complement strand
CAGGTCAAGGCAGTTTATACCTGCGACCCAAGGCTTAGCTGAGTTCGAATTCTCATATAAAGACAATGGCTATAAAAAGAAGATTCGAGAAATAACTAGTGCATGGGAGCAAACTCGACGGATGAAGACATTAGTCGTAGGCCCGATGACGACCCCTAAATATAATGAATGGTGGGTTTGAAGAATCAATGATAATATCCCAAGGCCAGGTCAAGGAGACAATCCATCGGTAGAAGAACATTTGCGGGTTGTTCCCTCTAAATTGGAAATTATAAAGCAAGATTTTGAGAAGAGGAATACAGAGCTGGAAAAAAAGATCGAGTAGTTGGAAAAAGAAAAGATGCATTTGAGATTAGATGTGGATGTTCAAAAGTTAGAGACTGAGAAATTAAGAAAAGGTAAGAACAAAGTTGAGGAAGATCTGGACAGTTTGAAGACAGACTATAAGAAGTTGAGGTTATCAATAAGAACTGCTGGGCTAGGGAAAACTTCAGAACAGTGGCATCATGAGATTCAGGAAGAAAAGATCAAGGCTGATGGATGGGAAAAGAAATTCTGAGAGGTTCAGGCACAAAATGGAGTTTTAGAGAAGAGTTTGTCAGAGAACAAAAAGGAAAAATATGAACTAAAAGATAGAGTGGCTGAGTTAGAAAGATCTCTTCATCAGTATCGGAGTCGAAATTCTGCGATGGAATTGAGAGCGAGCTTGAGCAAGATCGAAGAAATGAAAGAAAGATTAGAAGAGTTGGAATCGGCTTTGCGAAATTGTGAGATCCGGGCTGAGTACCTAGAAACCAACGAAAGTCATCAGAGTGAGCAACTTCACCACCTTCAGAATCAAGTTGAAAACAGATATCGTATCATGGGAGAAGCTGTGGTTCAAATTAGAGAGGTAGTTGATCACCTGTAGACTTTGGCAGTACAAGCCCATACACTGAGCGTAATGTATGAGCTGGAATCAAGTCGGGGACAAGAATTAGCTTCATTAATTAGGAAAATTAAAGTTCTAAGCACTAGGGCAAAACCATATATGTAATCTATTTTATGTAAAGAATTTTGTTTTCTAGTAAATTTTTCTAAATGAAATTGAATCAGAATTGACGCCTCTTTGCATTCATGCATTCGCATTACATTGCATCATATGCATTGGAGTCCACCGAAAGACCCTAATCGGTTAAAATCATTACAGCTAATCTGGAAACCAACAAAAGTTCACCAATTAAGCATCAATATGGTACTCACCTGGAAACTAAGGAAATGGACCAAAGATTAGAGAAATTGGAGCAAATGCAAAAGGATATGGAAGAATGGTTACAAGTACAAATGCAAGAGCGGCTAGATAAAATCCAGGAAGACATAATGGAAAAATTGATCAAGGCTTAAAAAAGATGCGATGACTGAATTGACCCATCTACTGACGGGAAGAGTAGATAGGGGAAAGGGCCCTATGGCCAATCCTGGAGAAGGTAATGAGGATCCGTTGTGTTCCCCGGGTTTTACTCCACCAAATGTACAAAGCCAAGCTGAAATATACCCAAGAAGATCGTCTGTCAAAATTAGGCCGCAACAATTACAAACTGGTGTCACAGTCCCCACGATTTTTTAGGGAGGATTAAGTTTAAGCCTGGAAAATAACCCAATTAATCCTATTATTCCCAATTTGGATGAAATAGCTGAAGAAGGAAAGGCGAACGTGGAATTGCCAAAACATTGGGAAGATAGGTATAAATGGTTGGAGGAAAAATTCAAAGCCTTGGAAAGCGCTGATAGTAACTAGGGAATTGATGCTAAGGATCTAAGCTTAGTCCCAGACTTAGTACTTCCTCCCAAATTCAAAATGCCTGAATTTGAAAAATACAATGGAACTAGTTGCCCCAAAGCCCATATCACCATGTACTGTAGAAGGATGACTAGCTACATTAACAATGATCAGTTGCTAATACACTACTTCCAAGACAGTTTGGTAGGGGCAGCGCCCAAATGGTACAATCAATTAAGTCGTACCAAGATTGGTTCATGGAGGGACCTAGCTCAAGAATTCCTGAGGCAATATAGTCATGTGACAGATATGGTTCCTGATAGAATCACTTTGCAAAACATAGAAAAGAAGCCAAGTGAAAGTTTTCGACAGTATGTACAGAGGTGGAGGGAGGTTGCAGTCTAGGTTTAGCCACCACTCTTGGAGAAAGAGATGACAATGCTCTTCATTAACACCTTGATTAATGAGGTGAAAGTAACCAAAGGTCAGCTTAGAAGAAAAAAGGAGAATGAGGTGAACAACGCTAGTACATATAGCAAATTTTACTCAAAGTTGATTACGGTGAATAAATTGAGGAAGGTGACAGCCAACCAGCCAGGCTCATCAAGACAAGAATCTAGAACAAGGCAAAGCACTGAGAAGCTCCAGTTCATGCCAATCCCAATGTCGTACAAGGAGCTATATCAAAGGATATTCGATGCACATGTTGTTGCCCCTCATTATCTAAAACCTCTACAACTGCCGTACCCTAATTGGTACGATGCGAGTGCATAGTGCCACTACCATACGGGGACTATGGGGCATTCCATAGAAATTTGCATAGCCTTCAAGAAACTGGTTGAAAAGCTAATCGATATGGGTGTTCTCAAGTTGGATGATTCGCCCAATGTAGAAAACCCATTGCCTAATCATAACGAGGTGAACATGATGAGTGGAAACATGGGGAGAAATGTTAAGACAGACGTTGTAGAGGTAAGAACCCCCTTGAGATGGGTCTGGAAGGAGATGAAAAAAGGGGGTTAATCATTGTAGATTCAAAAAAGGGTTATGAGTAGAAAGGGAACTACTGTGAGTTCCACCATGAGATAGGACACGAGATACAGGAATGTATAGAATTCGAAACTTTGGTTGAAGGCATGATAGATAATAAAAAGATAGAGTTCTATGAAAAAGTTCAAGAGGAGGGAGACATATGCACATTGGAATCAACGTCGGAAGTTCTAAAAGCTAATTATCCTATGGTCATCATTTCACGACCTAAGAATAGTGAAGTTAGAGCATGTATAATGCCGAAGGTCATCATTTAGAGGCCTACAACCTTCCCTTACAAAGATAGCAAGAAAGTCCCATAAAACTATGAATGCAACAGAACTGTCCCAGGAAATGAGACTTCGGCTACTATGACAGAAGGGGATCAAGGTATAAGTTTTCACACGCATAGTGGGAAGCGCTACGACTTAATAAACCCCCGAGCAGAATCGACAAAAGAAGAAGCTTCGATAGAAAAGCAAAAGAGAGAAAAAGCAATCATGCCTGAACCATTGATCAACGAGCCAATAAAAGAAGAAGAAGCTAAGGAATTCTTAAAATTTTTGAAACACAGTGAGTACAGTGTTCTGGAGCAACTGCATAAACAACCAGTGTGTATATCGGTGTTAGCTCTACTTTTGAGTTCTGAGGCACATCGAAGTGCGTTGATAAAAGTATTGAATGAGACGTATGTAGCTAATGACATTTCAGTCAATAAGTTGGATCGGTTGGTTAACAATATAAGTGCTGACAATTTTATCTTCTTCAATGATGATGAAATACCTTCTAAAGGTAGGGGCTCAACTAAAGCTTTGCACATTACCACCCGTTGTAAAGGGTACACGTTGCCGAGATTTTTGATTAATAATGGGTCTACATTGAATGTATTGCCCCTGTCCACCCTAGATAGACTACCTGTGGATAGCTCACATATGAAGGCATGTCAGAATATAGTGAGGGCATTTGATGGAACTAAAAGGAGGGTCATGGGAAGAATTGAGATTCCGTTGATAATTGGCCCAACCACTTATGAAGTAGACTTCTTGGTAATGGATATCAAAACTTCCTACAACCATTTGCTGGGAAGACCTTGGATACACTCGGCAGGGGCTGTGCCGTCATCACTTCATCAGAAGTTGAAGTTAGTATCAGAAGGTCGATTGGTGACGATAAGTGCTGAAGAAGATATCATCGTGACAGTAACTAATAATGCACTATATGTGGAGACCGATGATGAGGCACTGGAATGTTCTTTCTGGTCCTTAGAGTTCGTGAACACAATGTTTATTAGTGAGGGAGATAGAATCCCGATACCAAGAATATTCGAGACCACGAAGATGGGTCTGCAGTTGATGGTAGGAATGGGAGCATTGCCAGGAAGAGGTTTGGGAAGGCATCTGCAAGGAAGAGTTGAGGCACCAGTACTGAAGGACAAGTTTGATCGCGTTGGCCTGGGCTACAGACCAGATATGAAACAAAAGAAGAAGGAAATAGAAAAGAGGCAGGAGAGAAGAAGGGCATGTTTGAGCGGAAAAGAAGTCAAGTGGGAGCCTATGACCTTTCCCCACATATTCGAGACTTTTGTGTCGGGAGGGATTATTCATCCTCAGAGAAGGATACCGGTAAAAGAAAGCATCAAGGAGATGTTAGAAAATGTTCACATCAACGCCGTTCATGAGGACACAAATGAAGAAGGGACCTTATTAGATATTCATCCCTATGAACCTGGGAGTGTTTTAAATAATTTGACTGCAGATGAGATACCTGAAGCTTTTAGAGCCTTCTCAGAGTAATATTCAAAACACACTTGTTGTTTTAGCCTAGAAACAATAAGAATTCCTTTGTGAAATAGGCTTATGTTCGAACATCATTATCTTAATGAAATTCATCTTTGCAGTTATTTGGAACAGATATTTCCTTTAAGATTCTTTCATTCTTTTATATGAGTAATTACTGTTGATTCTTTCATATTCTTCCAAATCATTCTTTTATCAATTTTATAATCATACCATACAAATAAATATACTTAAAATTTTCACATTCTTTGTATACTCCTTGGTACCTGTAACAGGTCTTCAGATATCAATGACATGAGTGACTCTGCTATGGACCCAGAAAACTCTTTTGAACGAGACATGTGTTTAGATGGATCTCAGGACTTTGGAGACGACATAGATAGTAACTTATCTCCAGACCTATTGGGGATGGTAGAATAAGAGGAGAAATAGATACTAGCTTATAAGGAAATAGTGGAGATTGTGACCCTCGAGGAAGGAAAAATAGTAAATATGGGAACATGCATAACCGAAGAAACGAAGCAAGACCTCATCAAGTTACTTCAGGAGTTCAAAAACGTCTTCGCATGGTCATACCAAGATTTGCCTGGTCTGAATACTAACATTGTAGTACACAGTCTCCCTATAAGAGATGATTGTAAGCCAGTGCAGTAGAAGCTCAGGAGAATGAGGCCTGATGTTGTACTAAAGATAAAGGAAGAGGTGTAAAAACAGTTCGATGCTGGATTCCTACAGGTGGTCAAGTACTCAGAATAGGTGCCTAACATCGTACTTGTCCCGAAAAAAGATGGGAAGGTATGAATGTGTGTAGACTATAGGGATTTAAATAAGGCCAGCTTGAAAGATAATTTTCCCTTGCCTCACATCGACACATTGGTGGACAGCACGGTAGGATACTCATTATTTTCCTTCATGGAAGGTTTCTCGGGATATAACCAAATTAAGATGCATTCTGAAGATATGACGAATACCACATTTATAACCCTATGGGGAACCTTCTGTTATAGGGTGATGCCATTCGGGTTGAAAAATACAGGAGCTACATACCAGAGAGCCATGGTGACCCTTTTCCATGACATGATGCATAAAGAAATAGAAGTCTATGTCGACGACATGATTGCAAAATCTCAAACAGAGAAGTAAAATGTGCAAGTCCTGAGAAAGCTATTTCTAAGGTTAAGAAAGTTCTAGCTCAAACTCAACCCAGTCAAGTGTACCTTTGGGACCAGGTCGGGAAAGCTTCTAGGGTTTATAGTAAATGAAAAAGGGATTGAGATTGACCCAGACAAAGTCAAAGCAATACAAGAACTGTCTCTACCGCGTACTCAAAATTAGGTTCGAGGTTTCCTAGAAAAACTGAATTATATCGCTCGGTTCATTTCACAACTAACTGAGAAATGCGATCCCATATTTCGTCTTTTGAAGAAACATAACCCAGGTGTATGGGACAAAAATGTCAGAAAGCTTTTGACAGGGTAAAGCAATACCTGTCCAGTACCCCAGTACTGTCACCACCTAACCCGAATAAACCACTGATCCTATATTTAACGGTGTTCGATAAGTCCATGGGATGCGTGTTAGCCAACATGATGAGACAGAGAGGAAAGAGAAGGCGATATACTATCTTAGTAAAAAGTTCACCGATTGTGAAATGAGATATCCTCCTATTGAAAAATTATGTTACGCCTTGGTCTGGACGACGTGAAGATTGAGACAATACATGCTTTACCATACAACTTGGCTAATTTCAAGATTAGACCCCTTAAAATATATGATGGAGGTAACTGCATTGAATAGGAGGATGGCTAGATGGCAGATTTTGCTCTCCGAGTTCGATATAGTCTATATAAGTCAGGAGGCTGTTAAAGGGAGTGCAATAGCAGAATTTTTAGCCAGTCGAGCTTTAGAAGACTATGAACCTCTAGATTTTGACTTCCCAAATGAAGACTTGATATGCGTGGCAACTGCTGAACAAGATTCTCAAGAAAATCATCCTTGGAAGCTACATTTTGATGGAGCTTCAAATGCCGTACGAAATGGGATTGGGGTAGTCCTGATATCCTAATTGGAGACCACTATCCTTTCACCAGTAAATTGGATTTTGACTGTACAAATAATATGGCCGAATATGAAGCATGCATCATGGGTATCCGTGCAGCTATAGAACGTAAAATTAAAATGTTAGAGGTATGTGGAGATTCGGCATTGCTAATATACCAACTCAATGGTGAATGGGAGACGAGAGACCTCAAACTAGTTGGTCCTCGAATTGACGGAAGAGTTTGATGACATTACTTTCCACTATCTCCTAAGAGATGAGAACCAAATGGCTGATGCATTAGCCACTCTAGCTTCCATGATCAAAGTGAACAAGCTAGAAGATATGAAACCTATCCAAATGAGCATTTATGAGACCCCGGCTCATTGCTGCAATATCGAGGAAGAAAAAATGTCAGTCAACCTTGGTACCAAGACATATTGCAATATGTGAAGAATCGCGAGTACCCTGATCGGGCAACGGAGAATGATAAGAGGGCATTAAGAAGACTAGCCATTAACTATGTCCTAGATAGAGAGATTTTATACAAAAGAAGGAAGGATCAAGTACTACTAAGATGTGTAGATAATGTGGAAGCCAAGAAAATCCTAAAAGAAGTCCACGAGGGCATTTGTGGAACGCATGCTAATGGATTTACAATGGCTAGACAAATTATGAGATTCGGCTACTCCTAGTCCACCATAGAAGGAGATTGCATCAATTATGCCAAGAAGTACCATAAATGCCAAATCTATGCAGACAAAATACACGCACCTCCGTCACATCTTCACGTTATGACTTCTCCATGGCCTTTCTCCTTGTGGGGAATGGATGTTATCTAGCCCATATCGCCAAAAGTTTCTAATGAGCATTGTTTCATCTTCGTGGTTATTGACTATTTCACTAAATGGGTAAAAGCTACTTCATATGCTAATGTCACGAAATTAGCAGTCAGCAAGTTCTTGAAAAAAGAGATCATATGTAGATATGGAATGCCTAAAAGAATCATATCTGATAATGCACTGAACTTGAACAATAGCACGATAGCAGAAGTCTGTAGTCAATTCAAGATCAGACACCACAACTTGTCACCATATCGCCCGAAAATGAATGGTATAGTGGAGGCAGCTAATGAAAATATCACGAAGATTGTAGGGAAAATGACTGAGACTTACAAAGACTGGAATGAGAAGTTACCATTCGCTCTTCTTGCCTATCAAACATCTATTAAGACATCTACTGGAGTAACGCCTTTCTCTCTAGTTTATGGGATGGAGGCAATGTTACCCATTGAAGTTGAGATCCCCTCTCTTCGAGTGCTAGTTGAACTAAAGTTATATGAGGCTGAATGGATCCAATCTCGATATGATCAGTTGAACCTAATAGAAGGAAAAAGGCTAAAAGCCATTCACCATGGACAGATGTACCAGAAGCGAATGATACGAGCCTATAATAAAAAGGTTCGTCCCAGAGAATTTCATGAGGGGGACCTGGTGTTGAAAAAGATCCTTCCTCTACAAAAAGACTCTAGAGGGAAATGGATGCCAAATTGGGAAGGTCCTTATGTCGTAAAGAAGGCATTTTCAGGAGGAGCTTTGATTTTGAGCGAGATGGATGGTAAAAGTCTGACTAATCCAGTAAACTCAGACTCAGTCAAGAAATATTTCGCATAAAAAGGAGAAAAGACCAATGTGAAAACCCGCAAAGGGCGCTTTGAGTTCAAAAAAAAAGAGAGAGAAAAGTAGAATGGAGAGGCCAAGGTGAAAACCCGCAAAGGGTGCATTGGAACCAAAGGGGATTTGAGCTGAAAACCCAAAAAGGGCGGCTCAAATTTTGAATCAAAATAGGGCACGAGGTGATCACAACGACTTGAATTTTGACTGAATTGGGGCATGTGATGATCTTGTTATACTTGAACCAACAAGAAAGGGTAGGTGACATCTTGGGGCATCGACAGACTACTGAAGATCTCCTAAACACATGTCAACCTCAAAAGGGTCTTCAGAAAGTTTGTACAGAGAAGTTCAAGCTACGATATCTGGGACACCTGGTCTCCATACTATTTATATTGAATTTGTTGTTCTTGGAACACTTCATTTCCAATCAATTCATTTGTTACTATTTTGGTAGTTTGTTCATTTCGAGCTGTGTTCTCAAATCAATATTACTTTACCCATCTCTACATTCTTTTTGCAAGCATGTTGCATTAGAATAATGATTAATGGACTAATAAAACTTTCACAAGGGAAGTTTCACATGTTACTCCAGAAGTTTCTAAATAATACAGGAACCTGAAACAGGACTATTGTTTAGAATGGACCAAGTTTAAAGGTTGGAAATTTGAAAAGGAAGACTTTCTCTTTAGATTTTGTTGTCAAAACATTGATCGGACAAGTGAAAAATGTCGTGTCGGTGAGAAGGCTTCAATAAACAAGCAAGCAATGATCACCAGGTAATAAGAAGAGGCTTCCTCAGAGAAGAAAGCCTTCATTTGTGCATGAGCCTTTGGTACGACACCTTAGGCATGCCGTAAATAACCAAGAAAATTTCACATTTTGTATCCTTGAATTGTGATAGGAGTGGATTGAGAAAAATCCATATATTTCTACCCTCGGGTTATAGTGGGAGAATGATGGTACAAATTTTGCGTCCCGGTGGATTGAACTTTGAAGTTCATGGTGGGGGCAATATGATTAAGTGTTTCTTTGGAGATGCTAGCTGAGCAAGTAGGCGTTGTAGCACGTCGGTGATAAACCCTTAATAAAATTCGAACAATAATAACTTAAGCGATAAAGAAAGATCGTTGTCAAAAAATGACATTCTGCATTCATACAAACATCATTCATACATACCTAGTTAGGAGCATTTGACTCATTCTGATCATGACATCCTAGTCACTAGGCATAATTAGGTTCATAAAATGAATTATATAGGTCATGTTCCCCAGAGAACAAACCGGTGAAGATATAAGTCCTAGCTCCCTGAACAGCAGTGGAATAAGAGGAAGAGTGTAAATCCTAGCTCCCTGACCAGCAGTGGAGAAGGTAGAAGATTGCAAGTCCTATCTCCTTGATCAGCAGTGGAATAGGTGAAAGATTGTAAGCTCTATCTCCCTGACCAGCAGTGGAATAGGTTTAAGATTGTGGATCCCGTCTCCCTAAGCAGTAGTGCAGCAGATCGAAGACGGTGAATCTTACTTCCCCAATGTTGCAGTCAAATAGATTGAAGCTACGAAAGCAAATCTTATTTCTCTGGTGATGCAGTAAAGCGAATCGCATCAGACTTCTCTTTAAAGTTACAGCAGAACAAGTTCAAGCTACGAGTCCTATCTCCCTGACCAGCAGTGGAATAGGTTGAAGGTTGTATGTCCTATTTCCCTGACCAACATTAGAATAGGTCGAAGATTAGTTTCTATACCTCTGAAGATGCAGTAGGATGGAATGAGGTTACGTGAAGAAAGAGAAGCACCAAGAGAGGTCAAGACCCGAGAAGACAGGGCAAATTTGGCCTTGTTAAAGTCTTTGCTTCATTCTCATTATACGACAACGAGTAAAGAGGGGCAGCTGTAAGGCCCAATTTTGGCCCGATGCTGCATAAATAAAAAATAAAGTCTAAATATAAATTCAAAGTCCAATTAGTACAGTCCAAATTACAAAATCCGACCCAATAACCAAATCTAGTCCAAACCTAATTTACCCATTAAACCCAACACCAGCCCAATGCCCAGCCCAAATCAAGGCCGAAACCCTATTAGTTTCTGAAACAGGAGCAGACTCCAGCGCCGTAGCCAAGCCCTCCGCACGTGACAAGCCTCCGTACACGTGCACTTTTGCCTCCGTACACGCCATGTCCACTGCCCCCGTACACCTGCAAATGGGATGCAAACAACGCAGCAGAAAGTAGAAAAATTTTATTTTTGATATTTTTAGTTTTTTTACCTTTTTTCGGCCTATAAAACAAAAGGCGACACGTTTGTAAACGGTTACGCAGACAAATACAAAAAAGAGCAAAAGAAATCAAAAAAAAGAAAAGTTTGCTGAAAGTAATTCCTTTTTCTTTTTTCCTCTTTTCCGTTTCTTCGATGTTCGTTTATTACTATTGACGTTTGTAGAGTAAAATAGGGGAAGAAGATTTACCTCAGTGTTTGCATCGATCGAAACCTCGTTAACTTTGTCGCAATCGAAGTTTGGGTGAGGGCTGTGAGGTCAAAAATCGGCGGAGCTTTCAGTGATGTGAGACTAGGGTTGAAACCCTAGCATAGACGAGAGGAGGGGGTGGCCCTTTCTTTTTATTTTTTTTAAGCAAACTGAGATACTAAAAAAAATTCTAGTTCAAATAATATAGTCGCACGGCGTCATTTTGAGCTAGGGTTAATAGCCTTCAAAATGGCACCATTTAGTCTACTAAACTCGATGACTCGACCCAGAGGTGGCTGAGATCCGTGCGTTGTGGCCTTGGTATGGTTTTTTGTGCATTTGGTCCCCCTTCTTTCTTAGTTTTTTCAAATCAATTTTTTTATTTGTAAATTTCAAGCTACATTTTGCTTTCGTTTAATTTTGGCCCAAATTGTGCGCTGCGTTTTGGGAGAGATAGGGATTATTTCCCACTTGGTCCCCCAAGTTATCTGCGCATTGCATTCGGCCCCTTTTACTTTATTTTATTTGGTTCTTTTAATTTTGTTTTTAATTTAATTTAATCCCTTTCGTTTTTTATCAATTAATTTAATAATATTATTATTATTATTTATTAACTCTAGCATTATTTGTATTATTATTAAACTTTTCATTTCATATATATGTTACTTATTTAGATTAATACATGTATAT
>JABFAF010278362.1:2741-18405 GCA_013677275.1 Gossypium schwendimanii | reverse complement strand
GTAATATATATTATATTATAATACTTAGTTATAATAATGAGTAAATAAAATAACAATGAAATAAAAATATAATGAAAACAAGTAGCATAGTGGGGAGAAAGAGAAATAACTTAGCATTTTTCCATTTTCTTGCATACCGAAGGTGGGAAGAAGAACAATGGAGAAACGACTTAGGGTCTTACTTTTTCAAGGTTCAATTGGTTAGTCAGTTTAATCCATTTTCTTGTAATTTTTATGTTTTCAAAATCCCGATATTATGAGCTAGATGACCCATGTCCTATTTTTCAGTACTGCTTAAGATTTTAGATGTTACCATTGTTGAGTAGTTAAAGCTTTAGGGACTAATTTGATATATTTTTAGGTTAGAAGTGAAAAGGACTAAATTGTGAAATTAATTAATGATTTTGAGCAATAGGGACCAAAATTGTAAAAATTTTGAAATCTAGGGGTAGAAATGAGAATTAGGGAATTAAATTTGGCTTAGAGTGAATTTGATATTGAAATTTGGGGTTAAATGTGGAAGTTAAGTTAGTCTTGGATTTAGGGTCTAAATTGAATAAAGTGTAAAAGTTGTATAAATTAGCAATTAAATGAGAAATTATTTATGTATTAATGATATGCATGGTTTATTTATTTTCGTAGCTAACGTCGACTCGAATTCCTCAAGAAAGAAGGTAAAAGGCAAGGTCATCGACGAATATCTCAGGTATTACAGTTTGTGTTTCTATAATCTAAACTATTTAAAAACACTACTTTTATACATTGCATTATTTGGTAAGTATATATATAAGGTTAGTTAGTCATTTGAAATAATTTCATGAGATGTGGATTTGATATGAAAATGAGATGTTTGGATCCACATGTCCACGTCACGTTAATAGGGGAAGTAAACGGAAAACTCGAGATAATGACTTGAGATGGTAATGATTTAAAAATGGCAATGCTATTGAATATCAAATGTGATAGAATGGAGTGAAATATAGAATGAAATGTGAATTGGAAACTATAGTAGTGAATGGATATGTATTTAAGGAATGATGTTTAATTAAGTATGAAATATGATTGAGATAATAGTGCATAACATTTTTTTTTTTAATTTGAACATATAATTGTATTTTATTTTACTTTTATGTTCAAATTATAGAAATACCACTGAGTTATACTCGATGTATGGTTTTGTTTTTTGTGCGTAGGTTAGGTAGTTATCTACTCAGGATCCAACGACCATCCTGAACTTAACTGTTTGTGAAATATTCTTTGATCTTGGCACGTACCTAGGATGTTCTAGTTATCTATAATGTTCATTTTGTGTCGTAATGGTATTTGAGTTCTATGTTTGTAAGTACTGTGTACATATGTATGGTTGATAGGAATGATCATTTTGAAGATGTCTTGCTAGAGTAAATTGGTGATATGCATGGTGATTAGACAGTTGAGGTGTTGTTATGTTGGATGAGTTTTTGGTTAATGCATAGTTGTGAGAATGATAGTTAATATATGGTTTAATCTCAATAGATGGTAATGCTTTGGTGTGTGCTTTATTAATGAAATTGAATGCTTAGTTGTTCACGTTGAGGAACCTTAATAACTCAATGGCTAATTAGTTAGGTTGGTTGATATTAAAAATATATATATTTGGCTTAGATTTTGATATATTGAATTGAGTTGTACATGGATAAGATGTTTACATGATGATTTGTATGCCTTTATTTATGTTTAGGTATGTTATTTGAGTTTAGGCAAGTTTTAAGCATGAGTGCATCTTTAAAAAAGCAATTTTCACCATTTATGAAGTCAAGTATCGATATTTTTACATCTAGTATCGATACCTTGCCTTACGAATAGTTTTATAACTTTGTTATGGTGTTCACCATTACCGACCTGCTATCCGGTTACCCGACTGGGATCGACCCATAACCTGCATAGTTTGCATTTTGGGTTCGCATGTGATGAGTTCGACCCACCCTATGCAGATGAACCCGTATGTGGAGAGCACGTGTTAATATTAGAATAAGGCACGTGTTTGCATGCATGGGGCCTACCTGCAACGTCACATCTAGGAACCATATCATAGAAATAGATAAATTAACACCATTTAGAGGCATACACACAAAAACACTCAACAAGCTTTAAATCAGAGTAGATTATTAATTATTTGAAAAATTTTAGCTATAATAAAAAAATAAAAATTATTGTCTTATGAATTTTTTTTTTGCTCTTGTTAACACGTTTTCTTTATTTTTCAATTTTTTGCAATTTTGATCCTATGATTCTTTACAAGTTTTGACCAATGAAGGAGTCTATAGAATGTCTATCTTTAGATTATGATGAGAAAGAAACAATCCAGTTGGGGGTAGAATCATCTGATCGAGAAACATATTATGCTAATTGTTTCATTGGAACCTTTTGTCACTTCCAGTGTGGTCAATTTCCAAGCAATGAGATCTATGCTGGCAAATATATGGCATAGTATTGGAGGAGTCTCAATATCAGATCTAGAAAATAGTAGATTCTTATTTCATTTTTATTTTGAATTCGACGTTGATCGAGTTGAGGAAAATGGTTCGTGGAATTTTAATTCTTATCTGTTGGTGTTACACCGGCTAGAGGAAGGGGAAGACCCTTTGTCCATCTGACTAAACAGGGTTGATTTTTGGATACTTATCCATGATCTACCCCATGGTTTTATATCTGAGGTTGTTGCAAGACAGTTGGGAAGTTTTATTGGGATCTTCTTGGAATATTATGCATCAACTATCCAATTGGCCTACAAAGGAATAATGAGGTTAAGGGTGTGAGTTGACGTTAGAAAACCACTGAAAAGAAAAAAAAGAAAATTACTCTCCCAAATGGCGCGTCTGTTTATGTTCGTTTTAATTATGAAAGACTCACTTTATTTTGCTCTCTATGTTGCAAATTAGGGCATGGTGAAAGTTATTGCCCGATTAGAGCTCTTCATCTGAGACAAGAGTATGACTTTCAGTAGGATAATTTATTACGTGCATAGTCTAGAAAAACTAGGGCATGGAGGAGTAGGTGGTTGGTGGAGGACGGTGGTGGTGGTGGTAAAAGTTCAAATTATGGAAACTCCACAAACAAGTATAGAGGGACCAACCTGAGGGGGTCATAATTTGTTCTAGTGAATTAATAATCTAATATTGGATTTCCTTCCAAAATTCCATACTCTTCAAAAGGAAAGTCAAATAATCATTTGTTTCCTAGGCCAATAAAAGTGGGTGATTTGGGCCATAATAATAACGAGTACAGTAACAAATTGGACGAGGACATGGCAGTTTTAGAAGAAAAAAATAACCCAATAAGACAAAATGATGGGCTAAAAGGACCTCGTTTTTAATCAAATGCTTCAGAAGTTTCCTCAAATGTGGATTTGAATGAAGCCTCTAGTAATCTGCTGTAGGTACCAAACTCTAATAGATCGGCAGGCCTTGTTAAATAGGTCAGTCAGATGCAATGAAATTTATAAGTTAGAACGGTCAAGGTTTGGGAAGGCCTTGGACAGTTCAACGTCTCTGGCATATGCTAAAAGACTCAAATCCCTTTGTGGTTTTCTTGATTGAAACTAAACTATAGGGTTCTCGTATGGCAAGGATTAGAAGTAAGTGTGGATTTCAGAATGGGATTGATGTTAACTTGGATGGTAGAAGTGGAGGTTTATCTATAGGATGGAAAAGCAAATGTAAGGTGTCTTTCAGGTCACATTCGAGAATGCATATTGAAATGATGATTGACGAAGATTCGGATGGGAAGAAGTGGAGGTGCACCGGTTTCTATAGAGCTCTTAAGGAAAATATAAAGGAGGCCTCTTAGAATTTATTACGCTCTTTAAATGATTGTCCACAAATCCCTTGCTTAGTCATAGGGGATTTCAATGAGATCTTATACTCATATGAAAAACAAGAAGGTTTAACTCGACGAGAAAGTCAAATGTAGAGATTACGGAAGATGTTGTCTGATTGTACACTTTCTAATTTTGGTTATTTTGGGTAGTGTTTTACTTGGGAGAAAGGTCAGATCCAATCAAATAACATTCGGAAGCAGTAGGATCGTGGAGTTGTGAATGATGATTGGTGGAACTTATATCCGAATTCTAAAGTGTGCCATTTAACTCACTTTTTCTTGGATCACTACCCTTTTTATTAAACTCGAGTGTTAATAAGATTAATGCAAAATGGTGACATTTTCATTTTGAGGCAGCTTGGCTCTTAGAGGACACTTGTGAATCGGAGGTTCAAAATTTATAAGTTGCGAGTTTGGGCTCTATTCCTACGAGATTAAAGGAGGTTGGGAGAGTTTAGAGGCCTGGCTTAAAAATATAGAAAGAGAAATATCATTGTCAAAAAAGGATCTCGAAAAACAACTTCAAAAATTGAATGCTTCGTATCCTACTGATGAAGTCTTAGGGGATATTGTTGATACAAAATTAGCCCTTAGTATGGAGGCCAAAAAAGAGGAACTTTACTGAGAACAGAGAGCTAGAGCTAATTGGTTGAAGAATGGTGACCGTAACACAAATTTTTTCCACAAAGTTGTAATGGATAAAAGAAGAAGAAGAAACATGGTGGAAAAATTGTTAGACTCTAATGGAAACAATTTTGAAAGTAACGAAGATCTTTTGTTGCCCACCACCAATTATTTTGATTCATTTTTTTTATCAAGTGTAATTGAAAATGCCAATGTAATTTTAGAGGGAGTCATGCATTGTATTAATCCATCAATGAATGAAGATCTCACAAGGGCGTTTTCATATGAAGAAGAATGTCTTGCTATAAAAACCATGAGTCTGTTAATGGCCTTGGGAGAGGATGGTTTAGGTGTGGTGCTTTACCAAAGATTTTGTCACATTGTGGGAAAGGAGGTAGCAGATTATTGTATTGAGTTGTTAAATGGTTCCCACAAGATTTTAGAGATTAATCTGACACGAATCGTCTTGATCTAAAAGGTTAGTCACCCTTATTTTATGACTCAATTCAAGCCTATTAGCCTCTACAATATTCTGTACAAAATTGCTGCCAAAATGTTAGTAAACAGATTTCAGAGTGTTCTTTATTACTGCATCGATGAAGTGCATTTGTCCTTGGAAGGCTTATCTTAGACAATATCCTGGCAGCTTACGAAGTCCTTCATTCCATGAAAAAGAAGAGATTGAGAAAATAAGGGTCTTTTGCTTTGAAACTTGACATGAATAAAACGTACGATAGAGTGGAGTGGCCTTTTATCAAGGTCATGCTTAGGAGAATGGGTTTTTTTTCTGAAATATTGGTCTAAAAAATCATGAGATGTGTTGAAACGGTTTCTTATTCAGTGGTTCTAAATGGAAAGCTATGCAAATTTTTCTCACCTACTCGTGGACTTAGACAGGGTGATCCACTCAGTGCCTACTTATTTCTCATCTGTAACGAGGGTTTACCGACTCTTTTAGGAATGGCTTTTACAAGTGGAGATCTCAAGGGGATTCGCATAAATAGACATGCCCCACTCATCAACCACTTGTTTTTTGCAGATGACAATATAATATTTGGAGACGTCATGATGGAAAGGGCTAGGGCTCTTAAAGATAAATTGGAGATTTATGCAAGTAGCTCAAGACAGTTAATAAAATTCAATAAATCAAGTACATTCTTCAGCTCTAACACGAGTCAGGAATATAGGGTGAATTTGTGCAGAATTTTGGGGCTAAAATCTAGCATCAATCTTGAAAGATATCTTGGACTCCCTTCAATTGTAGGTAAAAGAAAAAGACAGCTTTTAAGGAAATAAAGGAAAAGATTATTAAAAAGGTGGCCAGTTGGAGTTCGAAGATGTTGTCCATAGGGGGTCGAGAAGTTCTGATCAAAATAGTTTTGCAAGCAATTCCTATGTATGCAATGTCCTGCTTTCTTTACCTAGCACTTTTTTTAAGGAACTAGAAGCAGTTATTGCTCAGTTTGTTGGCAAAAAAAGCTAAAAAGAGGTATAGGGTTTTGCGATTTATCAAAATTTAACATCGCACTGCTAAAAAAGCAAGGATAGAGACTGATGGAGAATCTTGGCTCCCTAACGACAAAACTGATATGCGCAAAGTATTATCATGACTTGAATTTTTTGGAGGCACCAATAGGATCAAATCCATCATTGATTTGGTGAAGTATATAGTGCTCCAAAGCTCTATTAAAATTAGGGCTTCGATAGAGGATTGGATTGAGACATTTTGTCTCAATTTGGTAGGATTATTGGTTACCGAGTAAAAATAATGGAAAAGTTTCTACAAACCGAGTAGCAGAGTCAGATTAGGTTAGTGACCTAAAACTACCAGATTTAAATAGTTGGAATTACAACTTAATCTCCAAAAATTTTTTTAGAGGTGGAGGCAAAGCAAATTATAAGTATTTCTATACCTTTAACTAATCAACATGACAAGTTAATATGGTTTAGAGAAAAACCACGCATTTATTCCTTCAAAAGTGGTTACAAAGCCCTTATTCTAATGTTGATGATATGGAGTAAAAGAATTATAAACAGATTTGGAGCTTACAATGGCCAGCAAAAATCAAAATTTTGATGTGGAAATTTGTTCAAAATTTCATTCCCACATTCTAGAATTTGCATTGTCGAAGAATTATGACAGATAATTGTTGTTTGCGTTGCCTTCATTACAGTGAGTCCAAGTGTCCATGTGTCCCGAGACTGCATGTTTGCTAAACAAGTGTTGTCAAAATTAAGCTCTCAATGGCCAGTTTTAGTTGCGGATGCAAATTTTATTGAATTGTTAAACTGGCTTTTCGAAAACTCGGCCAACAACAATAAAGAAGAAATTGCCATTACAATTTGGGCTATTTGGTTTTCTTGAAACAAGCTTTTACGTGAGAAAATAGTGTAGAGTGTGGAAGAGGTGGTTACCTTCATCAAAGGCTATGGGAAGGAATATTGAGAATTGTTGTTAACATTACAACACCCCAGACCTAGGGAAATGATTCGCTAAATCCCTCCACCACCAAGTTGGGTAAAGGTAAATGTTGACGCTAGGTTTTCGGCTGCAAAACAGATAGCAGCCTTGGGTTTCATCTTTAGAAATGAAGAGGGCGAAATAATAAGATCAGGGTTTAGAACCAATACCCTAGTCAAGTCAGTTGTAATGGCAGAAGCGATTGCAATGCTCCATGGAATCCAGTTTGCATCGGAGATGGGATTCATGCAAGTCATCTTGGAAAGTGACTCAAAGATTGTTATTAAAAATGTCTAATTGACAGAGGAAGACTACTCGGAGACTCGACCAATTACCTAGGACGTGAAGGCCCTTGCAAGGAGTTTTTTAGTTTG
Organism: Gossypium schwendimanii; assembly: GCA_013677275.1. Classification (NCBI taxonomy): domain Eukaryota; kingdom Viridiplantae; phylum Streptophyta; class Magnoliopsida; order Malvales; family Malvaceae; genus Gossypium; species Gossypium schwendimanii. The sequence goes on along the minus strand of JABFAF010278362.1, from coordinate 11,088 downwards.
TCGATTCGAGTTTATTGCGCGTGAAGGTAACACAGTTGCACATGGAATGGCGGAGGAAGGTATGTGGAGGTTAGAGAACTGTTACTAGGTTGAAGACTGTAAAGTGCTTAGAAATAGAGATATTAGTTAAAGACTAACTAACAAAATGCTGATAATAGGATAAGATTTTCTCATTCAATCTTTCTCATCCTTTGATTGGTTTCACTGACTATGTATTTTTACAAATATATGAATAACAGTTTTGACTAACTGAATAACCAATTGATTACCAGAGGTCATAACAAACTAACAATACTAATAGCTTTATTAACATTCACCCAACTTCTCAAGGGGTAAGACCCGAAGCAAACTTTGAAATCGAGCAAACAATGAGAGAGACAAAGGCTTAGTAAAAATATCTACAACTTCATCATAGGCTGGCACTTCACCAACAACAAGAGACCCATTAGCCACTTTCTCACGAACAAAGTAGATATCAAGTTCAACATGTTTGAATTTAGAGTGAAGTACTGGATTAGCTGTAACGACTATAACACTTGAATTATCGCACCAAACTGTTGGAGGATCATCTGAACGAATCAGTAATTCTGTTAGCAGAGACACTAACCACGTAATATCACTAGAGGCTACAGCTAAACTCTGATATTCAACTTCTACTGTAGACCGTGACACAACTTTCAATTTTTTAGAACACCATGAAATAGGTGTATGACCAAAATAGACACAGAATCCCATAGTAGATCGACGATCATCAAAATCAAGACCCCAATTTGCATCAGCATACCCAACCAGAGACAGTCTATCAGAACGATGAAAAACCAACCCATGTGTAATGGTACCATGTAAATACCTCATGATATGTTTCAGAGCTATCATATGAACCGTAGTAGAAGCATGCATGAACTGACTAACACGATTTGCAGCATAGGCAATATCCAGCCGAGTTAGAACTACATATTGAAGAGCTCCAGCTAGGCTTCTGTATTCAGTGGGATCTACAAGTTGATCACCTTCATCTTTAAATAAAGTTGATGATGAACTAACCATTGGCATGTGAACACTCTTAGCATTAGTTAGAGAACTCTTGTCAATAAGATCTCGAATGTATTTGAATTGACACAAATGCAGACTGCCAGAGGAGGATCTACTAACTTCAATCCCTAAAAAATAATAAAGCTCACCTATATCCTTTAGGGAAAATTCGGTATGAAGTTGTTGAACAAAACAACTGATCTCATCAGTCGAACTGCCAGTAAAAATAATATCATCCACATAAACCAAGATATAAACAGCAGACCTTTTTGAAACTTTAACAAACAAGGAAGCATCTGTTTTAGCTATGACAAACCCAGTGGATATAAGAAATTGTTTCAATTTTTTAAACCAGGCACGAGGAGCTTACCGCAAACCATATAAAGCTTTCATCAGACGACATGCTAAGTTCTCACCATTTGGACCATATTGAAAATATCCTGGAGGCTGCTGCATGAATACTTCATCAGTCAAATCTCCATTTAGAAAAGCATTGTTTACATCAACCTGACGAAGACTCCAACCATTAGACACATTAACAGATAAAATGGTTCGAATTGTAGTAGGTTTGACTACTAGGTTAAATGTTTCTTTAAAATCACACCCAGAAACTTGAGAACACCCTTTTGCAACCAGCCTTGCTTTTCTACGATTAACTGACCCATCAGGATTCTTCTTAATTTTGAAAAGCCATTTACACCCAATTGATTTCCGACCAGGAGGGAGTGGAACTAATTCCCAGGTAGAGTTGGCTATTAAAGCATCAAACTCAGCTTGAACAGCACTTTTCCATTTTGTATGAGCAAGAGCTTCTTCCACTGAGCGAGGTTCAAATTCTACAACATTAACTGACAACGTCTTCAGTTTAAAAATGCTTTCTTTTGATCGAGTAACCATAGCATGAGTATTGCCTACAAGAAGAGGAGGAATATCTGAAGATGAAGAAGAAGGAATATCTGGAGATACAAGACACTGATTGACCGGACTAGCATCTCTGAAAGGATTCAGATGACCCAATTCAGCCGATGAACCAATCGAAACATCCCGATCAGAATTACAGTTTGAAGTATCAGCCCAAAAAGTAACCATAGGTGACATAATATAATCACTACTAGATTCTACAGTATTCTGAACAGAAGAAGTTCGAAAACAGGAACATAGGTAGGAAAACTGAACGAAGGCTGAGACGAAGACAGAACAGGCAATTGAAACAGGAACCGTCGTTCATCAAATACAACAAGACGAGAAACAACAATCTTACCCTCTGGTGTGAGACATTGATAGCCCTTATGCTGAGAGCTATGCCCCAAAAACGTACAAGGCTGAGACTGAAACTCCAGTTTGTGTGACATAAAAGGTCATAAGTACTAAAAACAACAACAACCAAATACCTTCAAGTGATCATAGATAGGCTCATAACCATACAGACTTTGATACAGAGACTTGCCTTTTAGAACTGAAGTAGGTAGCTGATTAATAAGATGAACAGCACTGCAAAAAGCATAGCCCCAATAGTCTATAGGTAAATTAGCTTGAGCTGAAAGTGTAAGACTGGTTTCAACAATATGTCAATGTTTATGCTCAGCAACCCCATTTTGTTCTGAAGTATGTGGACAAGAGACTCGATGAAAGCACGAAACTCACCACCCCAATCACTCTGAAATTTTTTAATTTTCCTGCCAAACTGCGTATCAACCATTTTCTGAAACTGAAGAAAACATTCAAGTGCTTAAGATTTTTGTTTAATCAAAAAAATCCACGTGAATCTACTACACATGTCTATAAATGAAACGTAATAGAAATTGCCCCCACAAGCTACAAAAGCAAGCCCCCACAAATCAGAAACAACCAATTTAAACAATTCCATGTATCCAATAGTAGATGGTAAAAATGGCAATTTATGGGCTTTCCCTTTTTGACAAACAAGACAGACAATATCAAGACATTTTTTATTTGAACGAATTTGACACTTATCAAGAACATTTTTAACAATTGTAGTAGAAGGATGACCAAGTCTGTTATGCCATAAAGTAAAAACATCATTAGTAGAAGAACAATATTGAACCCCGACATTGTGAATAACTGGAGTAGAACCAGATGACGCTGGCATGTCAACATAAAACTGATAGAGACCATCACATACTCGGCCCCGCAACAAAGTTTCATGAGTCTGGTTGTCCTTAAGAACAAAATAAGACGAATGAAATTTAAAAAACACATTATTGTCAGTAGCAAACTATGATACAGACAAAAGATTCTTCCGCATACTGGGCACACACAATACATTAGAGAGATGTAACACCTCTTCTTTGTAGGCATAATGGTGTTACCAATAGACATAATTTTAGCAGGAGTTCTATTTCGCAAAACCAAAGAAGAAGTACCTGAATATGGGTTTGTCGTATTTAGCCCAGAAGAATTCTGGCAAACATGATAAGTGGCCCTCGAATCTAGATACTAGTGTCACGGACTTAGGATTTTCGCATCACAATCTGTGCAGCCTTAGGTAGTTTCTTGCTTCCAAAAATGCCTAAGCTAGCCTAACTCCCACAAGTTAAGGATTCAATCGAACTCCCCCTTTGAAAACAATACAAACGAAAGCAACTCGAAGATCAAACAAAGATGAACGAAGAACGAAATAAGAACAAGCCATAGAATATCAAGAACACAAGAGAGAACGAAGTTTGAGTGAATACTCTCAAGAACTCTTATTACTCTTCAAAACTCCAGTGATTTACAATGAGGGGAGAGGCCTCTATTTATAGTAGAGCCTCCCCAAATCCAACGGTACAGATTAAGTACATGAATGGCTAAGATCGAATGGTATCTACAAATCAAATCTCTAAGATTACAAAATCATATCTTCTAAGATTACATGTCAAATCTACAATTGCATATCCTCGAAGATTATGTTTCCATATGTGACAAGCTTGTAGATGGGCCTTCAATCTCTTCAAGAAATGGGTCAGTCCGATCGGGCTAAATGAGCTCCTTCCTACTTGATGGATCATACAAATGTGTCATGGTTGCGGGCTCCCATGCACAACCCATGACATTCTCCCCCACCAAATCTAGCGACGCCCTCGTCGCGTCCTCCGCATGGTACCAATCTATCTTGTCTTAAAATTGCCACAACGCTTCAACGGGTTCTCAACTTGTCTCGTTATCGGGAAATCCCTTCTATCAGGCTAGGTATTCATGTCGCGTCGATAGTACTTTTGTCTGATCACACGATCCCCCTTGATGTTTTCAACCTCTCTATCATAGGCAACTTTTAACCCCATTGGTGCTCGTTTGGACTCGTTTCATTTTAGGTCTTCTCTATCTTTATGGAATGGCTTAAGCATACTCACATGGAACACTGGATGGAGTTTGAGTTTTTCAAGCAACTCAAGCTTGTAGGCCACCTTGCCTACCTTATTCACAACTCGAAACGGCCCCTTATATCGTCGCACAAGCCCTTTATGCAACCCATTGTGTCGTAAAATCAGGTGCAGTTTAGCAAGAACTGAGTCACCCACCTGATATTGCACATCTCTTCGATTCTGATCCACCCATTTCTTATTGTGCTTACTTGTCTTGTGTATACAAGCCCTAGCCAAATCGTTTTGCTCTTGCCAATCTCTCGCAAATCGATAAGCTGCCGGATTCGGTAACGCATAACGAGTTGCAACAGCATTGGGTGTAAGTGGTTGTTGCCCTGTCACTATCTTGAATGGACTCTGGTTTGTCACCCCAATTCTTTGCAAATTGTATGAAAATTGAGCCACATCCAGCAACTTTGGCCAGTCCCTTTGTATGGCACACACATAATGCCAGAGATACATCTCCAACAACGCATTCACTCGTTCAGTTTGCCCATCAGTTTGTGGATGCATGCTAGTTGAAAAGTTCAAGTTCGAGCCCATTAATTTGAACAACTCCGTTAGAACCGTCTCGTGAATCGCCCATCTCAATCACTGATGATAGACTGCGGCACTCCCCAATATTTCACCACATGTCTAAGAAACAAGCAAGCAGCCTCCTTAGCAGGACACTCCTTGGTTGTGGGGATAAAAGTTGAATACTTTGAAAATCTGTCCACCACAACAAAAATGCTTGCAAATCCATCAGATTTAGGCAAACCTACAATAAAGTCCATGGACAAACTCTCACATGGGCGCTTCGGAATAGGTAAAGGTTGTAGCAAACCAGCAAGAGCGTTCAACTTGATTTTATCTTATTGGCACACCAAACAGGTCTTCACATAAGTCTCCACATCGTCACCCATTTGAGGCCAATAAAATCGATCTTCCAAGAGAGCCAAAGTACAGTGCATACCCGGATGACCAGCCCATCTAAAATCATGACATTCTTTCATGAATTCCTTTCGCAAGTTCCCATGTTGAGGCACATATAGATGTTGTCCCTGAGTGTATAGTAATTCTCCCTCGAGCCAAAATCGCCTCGTTTTTCCCTCTTTGGCAAGCTCAATCAAATTTTTGTTCGTGGAATCGTGGGACAACCCTTCTTGAATTCACTCCAATAAGGGACTATTGGGTTGGCTTATCATTGCAAATTCCATCTTTTGGCTAAGCTCATCAGCCACAATGTTGGCACTCACCAACTTGTACTCTATGCTAAAATCAAACTCCACTAGGAAAACCTGCCAACGAGCCTGTTTAGGGGACAACTTTTTCTGGGTTAGGAAATAACTATTTGCAACATTATCAATGAATACCATGAACCTGGAACCTAGCAAATAGTGCCTCCATGTGCGCAAACAATGCACCACAGCAGTCATTTCTTTTTCTTGGACCGTGTATCTCTATTCTATCTCATTAAGCTTTCGACTCTCAAAAGCAATTAGATGCCCCTCTTTCATCAATACTCCCCCAATTGCATAGTCTGAAGCATCCGTACGTACCTCATACGCCTTTTAAAAGTCTAGTAAAGCAAGTACAGGTTCACTCATAATTGCTTGCTTTACTTGGTCGAAGGCTTTTCCACACCGAGAGTCCCAGTCCCAAACTTTACCCTTTTTCAACAAGTCCGTCAAGGGTGCAGTGATCTTAGAGTAGCTTTCAATGAAACGTCGATAGTAGTTTGCTAACCCAAGAAAGAACCACAACTCTGTTACCTTGGTTGGTGGCTCCCAATCAGAAATTGCTCAGACTTTGCTTGCATCCATTCGGATCGTGCCACCTCCCACAATATGGCCTAGAATTGGCACCTCTTGTTGGGCAAATGAGCATTTTTCCTCTTTGACATACAGCTCATTTTCCTGTAGGACTTGGAACACCTCCCTCAGATGTCCCACGTGCTCCTCAAACATCTTACTATACACCACAATGTCATCAAGATAAACAACCACAAAGCAATCTAAGAAAGCTTGTAATACCGTATTCATTAGGGTGCAAAATGTGGCCGGAGCATTTGTCAACCCGAACGGCATCACCAAGAATTCAAAAGACCCATACCGAGTCACACAGGCTGTTTTGGGCTCATCCTCTTCGGCTACTCTCACTTGGTAGTACCCTGATCGCAAATCCAACTTAGTAAACCATCTCGCGCTACCAAGTTGATCGAACAAATCTACAATAAGAGGAATGGGATACCTGGTCTTCACAGTGATCTTGTTTAAGGCCTAATAGTCAATGCACAATCTTAAGGACCCATCATGCTTCCTTTGGAATAACACTGGCACACCAAATGGGGCTTTGGAAAGTTTAATGAACCCGGCATCTAAAATTTCCCTTAACTGCTTCCGCAATTCCTAAAACTCAGGCAGAGACATTCGATATGGTGCGCTTGCTGGCTGCTCAGTATTAGGCAACAACTCAATCTTGTGATCTACCTCCCTCTTCAGTGGCAATGTATTGGGCAACTCCATAGGCATTACATCTTGAAAAGACTGCAATAGCTGCTTCACTTCCTTTGGAATTTCGCCTCGAATTTCTCATCCATATTGTCCTTTAAGGTGGCTAAATAGAAGACTTCATTTCTACGTACTCCTTTGGCAAATTGAACTGTCGATAATGTTTTGCCTTCCATGCTTCCCTTTATTTTCATTCGCACCATATATCGATGGTTCGAATCGGAGATCGTCATGTAAGTTTTAGAAGGATGAATATCCACATTAAGTCGGTCAAGCAAACTTAATCCTATCACAAAATCATAATCATCAAGTGGGATTACCTTAATGGTTGCCTTGCCTTTCCACTTGCCAAGCTTGAGTTCCACCCCTTTAGCCACACCCGTTATGGGAATACTTTCCAAGTTTACCATTTTAATTAAACCCGAATCTTCCTCCATTTTGAGATCAAGTTCCTTCACCATCTCTTTGGACATGAACAAATCGGATGCACCAATATCAACAAGGGCATTCAATCTTCTGTCCGCCACGGTGATATCCACAAACATCAGCCCATTACTCACCTTGTCTTCAACACCGCCCAATATCGTACTAAGACTTTTAGTGTCATAATCGGCCTCTTCGCGTACTTTTATGGCATTGAAAGCGGCCTTTTTTGGACAAACACTCAACCTGTGTGGACCTTGACAAAGATAGCATTTCATTGGCCCTTTTTTATCCCATGGTCTACCATCATTAGCCCTTGAGGCTTCGCCATTCTTTTCGGTTTGCTCTTTGTCTCCCCCACCATTGCCTTTGGGTCTTGGCTTGGGATTGGAAGTGTCACTATTGTCAAACTTTCTCCCACCAACATTGTAAAAGTTTTCTACCTCAGACATGGCTACAGTCAAATCAGTGATACCTAGGCGACGCAACTCTTGCTTAGCCCACATTTTTAGCCCATCCCCAAACCAATAAAATGCTTCCTTCTCATTCAAGTCTGAGATCTGAAGCATCAGCTCACTGAACTCCCACACATAATCTCTAATGGTGCCATGTTGCGTAAGCTGGCGCAACTTAGCACAAGCCTCCTTTTCAACATGCTGTGGATAAAACTGCTTCTTTAACTCTCCTTGGTACTCCTCTCAAGTCCCAATAGTCATTCCTCCACGTTTCTCATCCGTGGACCTACATCGCCACCACAAGAGAGCAACATCAGTAAAGTAAATCGAAGCAGTGTTTACCTTAGCTGCATCACTCTCAATGCCTATTGCTCGAAAATATTGCTCCAATTCCCATAGGAAGTTGTCCACTTCTCTCATAGACCTAGCCCCCTTAAAGTTCTCGGGTTTTGGAACATCCACATGACGTTGCTTCGGTCCTGAAGCCAACATCCCACTTCCCAGAGCAGCCTTATAGATTGTGAGCTCCCCCTTAAGCTCAGCAATCTCCTCTTTCATGGCAGTCACCAGGGCCTCAAGA
>JABFAF010278343.1:1162-12830 GCA_013677275.1 Gossypium schwendimanii | reverse complement strand
AAGGAAATCATTCATGCATCCACACATTCATTGAATCAACAAGTTCATGAATCGGCATTAATTGAATTCTCACATTCGGCTGTACCTATAAAAGTAATGAAAAAATTAAATTCAAAATATATTCAACTGATCATAAACTAATTTACATCAAAACATATTAAATAAGCAAATTAAAAACACATAAATAAAACATAGCTAATAATAAATTTGGCCAGCTCAAAAGAGGTGAAACAACTTAATGAACTAAATTGAGCTAAATAATTCGACCATGAGCTGTAGAAAATTAATTAAAATATAACTAATACTCAATTTACTTAAACGATAAAATTAATGAGCTGATGGAAAGCTAAATTGAGCTCGAATGAGCTAAATTAAGCTCAAATGAGCTGATATGCAGCTGAAACGAGTTAAAGGAGTGAAATTGAGTTAAATTCAGCTTGCATAAAGGTGCATGGATTCTTCAAGGAGTTGGCCCGAGCTTCATTATCTTCAATGAGCTGATTCTCCTTCCAAAACTTAAGAAATAAAGCTGAAATAGCTTCTCGGAGTTGCTTAAACTGAGCTCGGGTCATTGATCCCTTTGGTAGTTTGAAGGAATCAAGATGAGGACTTGGCAGAGCTTGGGGCGTGGTCACGTCATTCAATGTGCGGCAAACACTCCTCTCATATCTTTAGGTTCTTTCTAATGATCACTCTCAAGAAGGTCGATAGGACTCGGTTCACCACTTCGGTTTGACCATCCATTTGTGGGAGGCATGTTGTAGAAAATATTAGTTTAGTGCCAAGTCTACCCCACAAAGTTCTCCAAAAATGGCTAAGGAACTTAGCATCTCGATTAGTCAAAATAGTCCTTAGAAAGCCATGAAGTCGTACTACTTCCCTGAAAAATAAATTTGCTACATTCAAACCATAATCAGTTTTATGGCAAGCAATAAAATGAGCAATTTTTTAGATACGATCAACAACTACAAAGATTGAATCTTTCCCACTCTTAGTTCTAGGAATTCCTAACACAAAATCCATGGAAATGTCAACCCAAGGTTCTTCGGGAATGGGCAGGGGTTTGTACAATCCATAGGGCTTGATGCATGATTTGGCCTTCTTGCAAGCAATACATCGTTCACACATCCTTTCCACATTGCGTTTCATCTTTGACCAAAAGAAGTACTCATGGAGTATGGCCAAGGTCTTGGTCACTCCAAAATGCCCCATGAGGCCTCCACTATGCACCTAGTTCACAAGTATTTCCCGAACGGATCCTTGAGGTATGCATAACGTACCTTCTCGAAATAGATATCCATCATGCCTATAAAACTTCTCGAAAGCTCCCTTTTCACAAGATTTTTATACTTCACCAAAATAAATATCAATTTCATACAAGTCTTTTAGATACGCGAAACCAAGTAATTTAGAGTCTAAATTATTAAGAAGAGCGTACCTTCTTGACAATGCATCAGCTACAATATTCTCCTTACGTTTCTTGTACTTGATCACATAAGAAAATGATTCAAGAAACTCTACCCACTTGGAATGCCTCTTGTTAAATTTGTTTTGCCCTTTAAGGTGTTTTAAAGCTTGGTGATCAGTGTGAATAGCAAACTCCTTGGGCCACTGGAAGTGTTGTCACGTTTCCAACGCTCGAATCAGTGCATACATTTCCTTGTCATACGTTGGATAGTTGAGAGTGGCTCCATTAAGTTTCTCACTTACATAGGATATGGGATGCCCATTTTGAGTTAACACAGCTCCAATTCCTATTCCTAAGGTATCACATTCAATCTTAAAAGTTTTATTAAAATCAGGTAAAGATAATAGAAGAGCATTCGTCAAATAATCTTTAATCAACATGAAGGCCTTCTCTTGTTCCTCACCCCATTGAAAATTAACGTCTTTCTTAATAATCCCAGTCAAAGGAGTAGCCAAGGTACTAAAATTAGGAACAAACCATGGAAACTTCTTACTTGGCTAATACTTGTGGGTTGTGGCCACTCGCGGATTGCCTTTTCCTTGTCTTGGTCAAATTCAAGTCCTTCTGAACTAACCAGAATCCTAGGAAAACAACTTTATTAGTACAGAATGAACACTTTTTAATATTAGCAAACAAATTTTCCTTTCGCAACACTTTCAAAACAGATTTCAAGTGATGTACATGATCATCCAAAGTCTTACTATAAACCAAGATATCATCAAAATAAACCACAACGAATTTACCAATGAAAAATCGAAGGATATGATTCATTAAATGCATAAAGGTACTTGGTGTGTTAGTTAGGCCGAAAGGCATAACCAATCACTAGTACAAACCATGTTTGGTTTTAAAGGCAGTTTTCCATTCATCTCCCTCCCTCATTCGGATCTGGTGATAGCCACTCTTGAAGTCTATCTTGAAGAATAGTTGAGCTCTACTTAGCTCATCCAACATATCATCTAGACATGGAATTGGATGTTGATACTTGATGTTGATCTTGTTGATGGCTCGACAGTCCACACACATGCGCCAAGAGCCATCCGTTTTAGGCACCAAAAGTACGGGAACAGTGCACAGGCTTAGGTTCTCTCGAACGTATCCCTTTTCCAACAATTAGGTCACTTGCCTTTGTAGTTTCTTGGTTTCTTCAGGGTTACTTTGATAGGCTGGTCAGTTTGGAATTGTGACTCCGGGTACAAAATTGATTTGATGCTCGATTCCTCAAATAGGTGGTAAACCACATCTTCAAATTCTTGCAACAAAGTCATAATAGAAGGCAAGGTGTCAACTAAATCATTAGTTCCCATCAAACTTTCCTTGTACATGGGTACAAACATGGGTTGTTTTAGCAACATGGATTTTCGAATCTCTCTCTCTTTTGCGTAGAAATTCCATTTTCCAGAATCATTCTCTCCTTTTCTTTCTTTTTCTTCTCGTGTTTGTATCTCACACTCTTTGTTTTTCTCACTCATTTTTATCTCTTTATTTCCTTTCTTTCTTTTTTTATTTTTTATTTTTTTATTTTCTTTCTCACTTTTTTTCTCTTAGTCATTTGCTCTCAATTTTTCAATAGAAGTTTTCAGTTTAAGCTGATCTTCGTACACTTGCTTAGGAGTAAGTGGCACTAGAGTTACATTCTTGCGTAGATGTTTAAGCGTATATCTACTGGTGTAACCATCATGGATCACTCGCCGGTCGAATTTCCACGGTCTTCCCAATGTTAAATGGCAAGTCTGCATTGGCAACACATCGCACACAACTTTATCACTATATTTGCCAATGGAGAAGGCAACAAGAGCTTGCTTGGTAACTTTAAGTTCTCCTCCATCATTGAGCCATTGTAGCTTGGAAGGATGCTAATGTTTGGTGGTTGTTAGGCCAAGTTTTTCCACCATCATGATGCTAGCAACGTTCGTGTAGCTACCTCCATCGATTATTACGCTACAAACCTTGCCTTGGATATCGCATCACTTGTGAAAAATGTTTTCACGCTGCTTCTCATTTTCCTTTCTTTAGAGGCTCAAACTCTGCTTGATGACTAATGCTTCTCCTTCTACAGCATACTCTCAGTCTTCCTTTTCATCAGTAGATGCATCGGGCTCTTCTTCTTGTTCTATTTCAAACTCAATCTCCCTGTCGTCCCTTAGAATCATCATGCTTCGATTGGGACATTGGCTGGCAATATGACCCCTCCCAGGGCATCTAAAGCACTTGATGTCTTGGGTCTGGTTTGGTATAGCCTCATTTTTACCTTTTCTAGATTCTCCACTCTGCTTGTTAGGCTTTGCAGCTCTAACAGTTTCCTTATTTCAAAAGGAAGCTTCCTTCTTGCTGGCACATTGTCCCTACTTTGAGACAGAAGTAAAGTTAGAAAAAGATCGGGTGGCACCTTTTATTTTTAGTTACTTTTCCACCTTAATCGCCATGTACACCATGTTAATGATCTCAACGTAATGTTGTAACTCCACTATATTGGCAATGTTTCGATTTAAACCAGCAAAGAATCTTGCCACGGTAGCCTCTCGATCCTCTTCGACATCAGCTCGGATCATGGCTACTTCTATTTCTTTGTAGTAATCTTTTATGCTCTGGCTTTCTTGATTAAGATTTTGTAACTTTTGGTACAACTCGCGATGGTAATAGGCATGAATGAATCTTTTCCTTATGATGGGCTTCATTTCAGCCCAAGTTGACACCGGTCGTTCACCACTTCTTCTCTAGCTCATGGTAAGCTGATCCCACCAAATGATGGCATAATCAGAAAACTCTATAGCAGCAAGCTTAACCTTTTTAACTTCTGAGTAGTTGTGACATTCGAGCACAAGTTTGATTTTCTTCTTCCACTCCAAGTATGCCTCAAGATTAGTTTTCCCTTGGAATGGTGGAATCGTTATCTTAATGTTTTTAAGGTCATCATCCACGCGATCTCGCTCCCTTGGCCCTCAATTCCTTTGGCCTTGCCGCCTCTCACTTCGATTGGAGGCTTGATCACTCTCCAACTCACTAGGCTCATATAAATCGTCTTGATTTTGCCAAGGTCGAGCTCGCTCCCTCTTTGGATTTGGAGGAGTTCGTTCACATTGGGTTCTTTCCTCAAGTTGGTCCAATTGCTCTTACATCAGCTCTAGTCAACGTTGTAGCAACCGGTCCATTTCTCGAATGAGAGCTTGGTATGCTAAATCAGGCACACCACCACCACCAGCAATGTTCCTCACAGAGAGCAAACAACCACCATTGGCAACGTTTGACACACCACCACCACCGACGGTGTTCCTTTCGAGACTACGTGACATAATGTTTTTCCTTACCACAAATCTCACCAATTCCGTCAAAATGAAATAAAGATGTGCACTCCACTCATGTTTACTCTCGTGCTTGGTGTTTATCACTCTAATATGCTCAACACTCTTGCCTTTTACCACTCTTGCTTGTTTGTCTAAGTTCTTTGGTGACTACCTTAGGCTTAGCAGCAAACCTTATAGAGTCGGCTTCAAAATTGGTGTAGAGGTAGGACTTGATGTTGGGTAATAAGGTAGGCTTGAAAGAAAACAAGATTAATGGAAGTGTGGCTAAAAATGTTTTGGTAAAAGAAAATTTGAACTCGGGAAATAAACACTCTCAAGGTAGTTTTCTTTTCTCTTTTTTTTTTAAAAAAAACTTACAAATCCGAAACTCCCCTTTTGATATTTCATAAATTGTATTCCTAATATACTCGTATTTTTTTAATCAAACTTTTATTTTCAAAACTTCAACCCCAAGAGTGATAAACGATAGTTCTTACTTAATTTTAACTAGCTCTGAACCAAATTATGCAATCTCACACTCGTTGGTTGATTTGAGTGACTTGTGTTCCCAATCGTAAAATTAAGAACTAAGGGCTGATTTCGGTAAAAGATAGGCTTAGGAAAGGGAATTGCTTGGTTAATATGGTAGATGGATGAGTTGAGGATGGACTTAACATCTAAAGAACAAACCAATATTAAAGAATATTGACCCAATTCTTAGATTAGCTCTTAAGATGAAAAGTGGTTGATAGTTTGAACCGTGACACACTATCTATTAGAGATAGGAACCAAATGGTATAAATGAACGCCACAGTTGTAAAAAGTGATAATTTCACAGAGGAATTAGACTGACACCACAAGACTAGCTAGATAAGTCAATTTGAGTCATAAAAGAACAATGAGAGTTAAACAACTCACAAATAGATTAAAATTCATCAAAATAATAGAAGTTTTCTACATGTTTCAAGCCTAATATTTATATGCTGTAGAGAAGATCAGCTGAATAGGCATATTACAATCAGATGAAATGAAGCTAAAAGTATATTGAACTATCTAATAAATCCCTTGAAGACTTCTAGGTATGGAAGTTGCCACAAGCTTTGTCAATTGCAATTCCCAAGTAGTCAATTCAGTAGACTTAGAAGTTGAGCTGAATAAACAAAGAGCTTGATCGGTCAAGAATAGTTATGAACATAAGTTAATGCCACTTTGGATCACCAAATGTACATCTAGCTCTTTAGTGCTACATGAGGCGCCTGAAAAGTCTTTGGTGTGAACAGTAGGATTTAGACGGTCACTTTGGTGTGAACAAAGTAGCTGGTTGATCAGTTCAAGTGTGGACTCAATTGATGCCATGGCTTTTCACGAATAGTCGCTTGGAAGAGTGTACCAAGTAGCTCTAATATGCATGAACGTCCTAGTGCATGTTTGTTCATAAATTCGGTCCAATGTATCTGAAACTATACATGCATGTTTAGCCGCCAATGTTATCATCCTGAAAAACATATTGAAAACTTGGTTAAATGCAATATTAAGACAACGTTTAAACATAATTTAATTTGTATTAAACTTAGACACACAATTATGATGTCTGACTTAAGATCGAATGTGAAACATATATTAAGATTGTCTAAACTAGCACTTAATTAAAGACTAAAAATTAATCATAATTAAAATATTAATGATGTTCAAACTAAATAACTAAAATAATTAAAGTCTTTGTTCCACCAACCGAGTTAAGCTAGCTGAAATTAAAATTGACTTGGAGCAAATTCCATGGGATGCATGAAGTGCATTCCCAAGCTCGATCAACGAATCCCACTACAGCTTCTCCCCAAACTTGATCAACAAGACCTGAGATAGCTTCCTTGAATCTCTTGGCTCGAGCACAAGTGATTGGTCCCATTGCCAGCTCAATTGGATCACAAGCTATTTTGGTTGAGTCCTTGACCAAGATCGCATCACTTCGTATCAGTCATTTCAAAATGTTTCGGTACCTTATCAATGTATGAAGCTTGAGATAGAGCTATTGTTTTATTCTTTCGATCCCTACAGATTTGAATTCCAAGAATATAACTAGCTTCACCCAAGTCCTTCATGCTAAACTGTTGAGCTAACCACAGTTTAACCAATGATAATTCTCCTACATCATTTTCCATAAATAGAATATTATTGACATGCAAAAAGAGAAAGACCACCTTTTTGTCCTTTATCCTCTTATAAACATAAGGTTCATTAGTGTTTTTCTCAAATCTGAAAGTCTTGATCATTTGATCAAGTCTTTTATTCCATGAGCGGGATGTCTACTTAAGTCTATAAATGGATCTTAGTAGTTTGCAAACTTTCTGCTCCTTTCCTTTGACAACATAGCCAGTGGGTTAAGTCATGTAAATGGTCTTATCAAGATAGTCATTTGAGAATGTTGTCTTGTTATCCATTTTCCAAATCTAGTAATCGAGAGTAGCGACAATGGATAAGAGAATGAGGATAAACTTGAGCATAGCTACCGAAGAGAATGTCTCATTGTAATTGATGCCTTCTTTCTGTATGTTGCCTTTCCCTACAAGTCTAGTTTTGTGTGGTTCCACTTTCCCTTCTGAATTTCTCTTCTTCTTGTAGATCCAGTTACACTCTATGGGTTTAACCTCAATAGGTAAGTCTACATGTTCCCACACCATATTAGATTTCATAGAATCATCTCGACATCCATGGCCTATTTCCAAAGCTTCGAATCAACGTCCTGTATATCTTCCTCGTAAGTGAGTGAATCATCATCCTCATGATTGGCTTCCATATTATAAATACTACCATCATAGATGAAGAAGTCCAGTTTCTTAAAAACTCTCCCACTAAGATGAATTTCCATATATTGTTGATCGTTTTTAGGTCTTTTTACAACTTTCTCGAGAATTGAATTTGGTGATTGTTCTACCACTCCCAAAATTTCCTCGAGTACCACTTTACTTTGAGGCTTTACTCCATGTAACTTTACTCGACGAAAGTAGCCTATTCAGAAACTTTCATTGTATTATCTTTAAGATTTTAGAATAATCCTCCTTTTGTTCCTTTTTGGATATCCTACAGACATGCACAATTCTGTCCGTGCATCCAACTTCTTTGCATCCTTATCTAGAACGTGTGCTGGAAAACCCTATATTCTAAAGTGATTTAAAGTGAGTTTCTTTCTATGCCACAATTCATAAAGTGTCTTACAAGCAAACTTGGTTGGAATATCATTCATAATATAGCAAGTCGTTTGTATTGCATATCCCTAGAAGGAAGTAGGAAGTTGTGAATAGGTTAAAAATGAATGAACCATGTCAAACAATGGTCTATTCCTTCTCTCAGCTATGCCATTCTGATGTGGAGTGCCCAACGCAGTCAACTGGGATAAATCTCATTCTCTATGAGGTATATTCTCCATCTCGGTTAGACTAAAGATTCTTTATGGATAAACCTAATTGTTTTTCCACTTCTTCATGAAACTCTCGAAATTTATCAAATTTTTTTCTTTTACGATGCATTAGATACATATATCCATATTGAGAATAGTCATCAATAAAAGTCACGTAATAATCGTAACTTCCTCGGGCACTGATGCTCATGGGCCCTTATACCTTTCGCATTAGAAGACCTCTTAGTCATTTTACCTTCCAAGCAAGATTCACATTGTGGAAGACTAACTTCCTTAAGCATACTTAAAGGACCATCTTTCATGATTCTAGTAATTCTTTCTTGGTTAATATGACCAAGTCTTAAGTGTCATAGGTACCCCTCATTAGAGGGAGAATTTTTAAACTTTTTATTCACTATTTTTGTTTGAAGCATCAAATTGTTATTTGGTCTGATAAAGTAGAGATTTTTCTCCATCCATTCATTACAGATTAAAGAACTATTTCTATGAATAACAATCCCTTTATTAAATGTCACAGTATAATCGTCATAAAATAAACATGCTACGAAAATTTAATTCCTCTTAAAATGAGGTATACAAAACATGTTCTTTAAAATAATCTTCCTAAAATTATCAAATTGTAAAATAACTTCCCCCACTACTTTAGCTGAAACATAGCTCTCATCTCTAGCTCGCAACGAGAGGCTCTTGTCACGAAGACTTCTCGTTTCGCTGAACCCCTATAAAGAAAAACACACATGGTTGGTGGCTCCAGAATCAATAACCTAGTTGTTAGTTGATTCTTTCACTAAGCAAGCTTCAACCACAAAGAGTTCCATACCTTTGCCCTTTTCGGCTAGGTAACCCAAATACTCATTGCTATTTGATTTGAAATGCACTTTCTTGTTGCATAAGATACATTTGATATTTTTAGGATCTTTCAACTTCTTAGCCTTTTTTCCTATCCACATGAGGTGCAATTGAAGACTTAGTTGGTTTCTTCTTTCCCTTGGCTTTCTACTTCCCTTAGAGGAAAAGGGGCCCACTGCTAAGTTTGCTTCAGGTTTCTCCTAAACTGACTTACCATCATTAAGCATCAACACATAGGATTGTAATTCCTTCATATTTTGAGTCAAGTTAAGCATCTTATTCCACAAGTTGTAAGCGGCCCTAAAACCAGCAAACTCATTGGTTAAGGATTTGAACACTATTTCAATTTGAGTGTTCACTTTTAGTTCAGCCCCATTGTCCTTCGCTTCTGTAAAGAATCCCATAAGCTTAAGTATATTTTCTTTTATCAGAGTGTTGATTTTCTATTGAGAATTAATCAAATTTGTAATAGCAGATTGTTGAGCCAATACGACTTTACCTCTGAGCAAATCCTCCAATTTTGTCATGATCTCTTTGGCAGTATGGAAATTCTCATGTTGCTTTTGTAGCACACTACTCATGCTTGGTAACATATAACATTGTGCAATCGAATTAGAATCTCTCCAATGATTTCTCACTTTAGGTTGAGCTTTAGAAGTACATGTTTCGTCAAGAACAAATTTGTGTTTCTCACAGCTGAGAATTATCATCAAGTTTCGTTTCCATTCTAAAAAGTTATATCCATTTAATTTATTCTCAGTAAGAATGTTAATAAGATAAGTAGAAGACATATTTGAACTAAAAAAACAAAGATTCACGTATTAAGCAAATATTTTTCATTTTAGCAACATATCAAGAATGCAGTATGATGCATGCATCTTGTATTAAAACCTTGAAAAAAATATTTTTTTCATTGCTACGATCATTCTCAGACCCATCAACCATGTTGCCTTGGGGTCCCATGATTAGCTAGCAAGAACATGGATTAAATATTGTTTAACATTTGACCATCATCTCTAGCTTAAATATCGTTTCTTAGAAAACTATTTAATAAGAGATGATCTTGAGTGTGTAACCATTGACTCAACACCCATTATGTACATGCTTTCATTTGTGAGTCATCTTGGGACAATCTCTCTGAAAGTCATGCATGACTAGTTTTCCTTAAAAGGAAATCCCATCTAATGAACCTACATGAAAAAGTTTGCCTTGGGGTGCAGCCAAGGTAGGAACCGACTCGACACTTTATCATGCTATCACTTAAGGACTATCAATAGAGGTCATAGGTCTTGTTCAAGGACCTTCTCCGACTCAATATTTTAAAAACATGCAAGGTTATTTATCTCAAATTTCAAGAATGATCATACAATAGTCCTAGTGGCATTCTTACCTAATCTGAATGACTTGCTTCCAATATATGCATGGCATGCTATGGCAATTTTATAATATTCACATACATTCACAAGAATTAATCAATCATAAAAATAAACAATCATGATTCTCCACAGTTTTTTTTTAAGGGAAAAACCAAAGAAGTGAATGTGAATCGTACACCAAGTAGGGTCCCAGGAAAGTGAGGTGAGTCAAATTTGATTACTTGAAAACCAAGCCTGATAGGGGGTTGCGCGCGGACCAAGATCGATTGTCAAGTCACAGGAAATTCCTACGAAGGCTCTAGACGATCAGATCTGAAACGAAACAGCAAAACTTAATTAAAATCAATCAGATCTAAAAACTAAAAATTCCTAATTCAATAAAGACAGCCAAGGATCAAACGCTTATGAATAGATGTTCTTGGAAGCCAAGAACACGAAATTAAGCCCCAAGATTAACTTCCAATCAGCTGAATTTATCAAAGAACACAAAACAACAAATAAATTAAAACAGATTGCGAAATCAATTGAAACTAATTCTAGAGGTTGGACGGCAAGAAAAGAGGGGTTTTTGTGAAATTAAAAACGTTTCTTTATATCCAAGGAAGTGCCGAATCAGATCTTGGAGTTTTGGAAAGACTGAAACGTAACAAGAACAGCAAACAAATTAGTTAATAAAAAGTGACACAAGTAGAAATTTAAAAGAGATTGAACAGCTAAAAAATAAAGATAAAGTCCTAAGAAGCCTTAAAATCCTGAAAGATTTCACAACTCCCTTCAAACGGCTCTAATCTCCCTCCAATGAAGAACAATGGCAAGAAGAAGGCTGAAGATGGTTCGCACATCAAAAAGATTGTTAAAACTACTTCTAAAGAAATCTCAAGAGAAAATTCTTGGAGAACTCAAAGAAAATTTTCACCCAAAACAAATCTGAAATTTTTTAATGTAAGTGTAATGTGTTTCAATAGGGTCACTGGCCATGCCTATTTATAGGCCTTCTATCTATTTCCTAATCTAATTAAGAAAACTTAAAAAAAAAAAACCTAATTAAAAAAATAAGAGGAAAATTCAGCCAAGGCATTTTAATGGGCTGCTTAGGCTGAATTTTTACATATAATACTCCTAAGTCTAAAAATTAAATTAAACAATTAAAATCTTTACAAATTGGGCCACTTTAACAATTTGGCTTGATTTTCAACTAAGTATAGTTTGACTTCTTGGTTGGGCTTGGAATCATCTTATTGGGCCTTGCCTTCAAGAACTTGGGCTTGTAGTCCAT
>JABFAF010278332.1:0-11040 GCA_013677275.1 Gossypium schwendimanii | reverse complement strand
TGATGATGATGAAATTGGTTAGAAAAGCTTAGGTATATTTGGCCAAGCACAATAGAGAAAGGATGGTAACTGAAAGTACACAAAAGAGCCTTGAAGAAATCGGTTGGGGTAGGGAGAGTGGGAAGCAGAGAAGAAGAAGATGGTCAGTAGGTTCGGCTTTGAAAGAAAATAGAAGAATAGAGGGAAGAGAAAAGAGAGGTGCATACGGCACTATTAAGAGAGTAGAGAAAACAGAATATAGTGTTCGGTAGAGAAAGAAAAATGAGACAAAAAGAAAATTACCTATTCGGTAAAAGAATAAAAGTCATATGACCGAATTTGCACCATGGGAAACCCACTTTCAGCCAACTACTACTACACCCCTAATTCCACTCCCCAAATCTCTCAACACCCCTAATTTGAAACACTTTCAAACTCTTCCAAATCCTTATCCCATGAACACTCCCCAAGACCAATTCCACAACCACCTGAGCAGAATCCGACTACAACACAACCATTAGGCGTCATAACTGCAAAATTAAACCTCCCTTGCTCATTCCAAGACTTGAACCCCAGGCCTCACAGTATACAACACACCACCTTACCACTAGACCACAGGCTCTTTTTGTGTCACCTTTTACCACATTTTATTCTTTAAGCCTACTTACTTACTTACAGGGTTTTATTCACTATTCACCTAAAACCAAAATTTTTGTTACAGCCCAGGTTTGAACCCAGGACTTCTCCAGTACTTCTCAGGACCCTTAACTGCTAAAACAGACATACTTTTGTGTTATTCACTTGCACAGCTAAAATATCTAAGAGCAGTCTCCTATCCGCTTCCACGCTCAAGGCCTAATACTTCTAGGCCCGAAATTTGGGGTGTTACATAGCCAATTTTAGCCTTTCTCTTTATTCCCATTTTTTCAACATCTAGCCGAGCCTATCCTTAATCCATCTTAAAACTCTTTTAAAACCTTTCATTTAAGCCTGCACTTAGCCAAATTCAATTAAACTCTAAATTGAACGTTACTTCTCCATTTTAATGATCGGGCAACAAATGACTCGGATCATCATCGAGGCGAGATCATATAATTTATTATCAGAGCTAGCTAAAATCGAGGAGTACAGACGTTTGTAAAGTGCCGAAGTAAGTATTTGAAAAAACATTTTGGAAAAAGAATTCAAAAAAAAATTGTGAACGTGATTGTACAAGTATTGAATGTATTTGTATTGAAAAAAAAGGAGTTACAAAATTTTAAAAAAAAAGAGAAATTTCAGAGATAAAAAAAGTGCTTGAAAAGTGTCCATAAGTTACCCGATCTTCAAAGTTGTTTCTCCATCAAATTCAGACCTAAACGCCACACTTGGCACCATTCTTTTTATTTTCTTTTCAGCCTACCTTGCACTCTTTACATCGACTACCTTTGTAAACCCACTTGAAGCCGACCCCTAGATTCGCTTGTAAGTCTAAACGAGTTAATTACGAATTTCGAAAGGCGAAGTGAGCGGTAAAAGGCACGAGTGTTGAGAGAGCATTCAAGTGTAGAAAAAGCCATTTAACGAGTTCAAACACGAGTGTGAGTGCCATCCAATATTTTTCTTTGTGAGTGAAACGTGAGGTATGTGGTGAGGTATTTACTTTTTGTTTTGTTTTTAATCACTTTTCTTTTCAACAATAAAATCATGTTTCGAGAAGAGTATTTAGAATCAGAATTCCAATATGTGATGCAAGAGATACATAGAATAATGAAATCTAAATTTGACAAATTGCATGAACGATTGGACCTAGTGGAGAAAAGAGCCTGAAGAAAGAAAATTTCATCGAGTCACAGAAATAAGATTATCATGGAAGCACACATCCAATGACTATTCGAGAAGAGATTCTTATCGTGATTCCTATTCATCAAGGAATTCGAGGTGAAATGAGGCGAGTTATGAGTTTGAAACCTTTCAAGGTGTCAAGTGAGAACGTAGAAATTTCCCTTCAAGTGCCTCAATGTATTCATCTATGAAGAATCAATCTCGAAGAGGTGATCATCGCCTGTATGAAGACCTCTCTTCTTATTCTTAACGAAAAGTTTCTCATTTTGATTCCTTCTTGTATTCTTCCTGTTGTAATGAAATCAAAAAGCTTAGAGATGGTTTTGTAGACTTGCTTGCCCAAGTCTTGCTGTTGCGAAAGGAGAATGCCCTATTCTAGGTGGAAATGTCGCTTCAAAATGTTGTCTTAAAACCGATCCTTGGCTACTTTCGTTAAAAAGATCATTGGCTCCTTTTTCTCCATTGGCATGGAGGATTCCGATTCATGAACTACAGTTGTAGAGGATGAGTGTTCTTTAGCTTGGTGGCTTTCTTGACTAATCCTCTCATTCTTGCCATATTTTGTTTGTTTTGTGGAGTGAAGATTGTTTAAAGTTGTAAAGGTACGAGCTTGGGGAAGAGGAAGTGAATAAAAATGGCCGCTTTGTATATGTTACAGTCAGCACTGTGAAGGGGTTTATAGTGAGTGAAAGAAGAAGATGGAAATGTGCCCTTCATTCGTGGTGAGTCATATGTGATAGTACAATAGTATGAACTACGTTGATAATAAAGCCCAAGTGCGTTGACAATGGTACCTAATTATTCTATAAGAAAGAAAAGAAAAATAAAAAAATAAAACAAACTTGAGCAAAAATAAAAATAACATAATAATAAATTTCATAAAAATTAAAATTTTTCAACCAATTTAATGGTCTCTGCCTACTTTTGATCAATATTTCCAAAATAATGTTTTAATCGCTAGCCATTCACTTTGAACTAGTGTCCATCATGTAAATCTCTGATTGTGACTGCACCATAAGGAAATACTTCGAAAACTTCGAAATGTCCAGACCAACGTGAGCGCAATTTACCCGGGTGCAGTTTCAATCTAGAATTGAATAATAAAACTTGTTGACCCGCGACAAATTGTCGCTACAAAATAATTCTATCATGCCATCGTTTGGTCTTTTTCTTGTAAATTGCAGTATTTTCATAGGCATTTCGCTTAATTTCCTCTAGTTCAGTGATATCTAACCGCCTTTTCTTTCCAGCAGCTTCATAGTCCATGTTCACTTGCTTAATTGCCCATATTGCTTTGTACTCTAGTTCAACTGGTAAGTGACATGCTTTCCCAAAAACCAATTGATACGACTACATACCTAATGGAGTTTTGTATGCTGTTCACAATGCTCATAAAGTGTCATCTAGTCTAGAAGACCAATTTTTCCTCGAAGGCTTCACAAACTTCTCAATAATGTTTTTAATTTGTTGATTTGATACTTTGGCTTGCCATAAGTTTGCGGATGATAAGTAGTAGCCATTCTATGATTAACTACATATCTCTTCAGTGCGGCTACCACTTGGTTGCAATGAAAGTGTGTACCTTGATCACTAATCAATGCCTTTGGTGTGCCAAAGTGGGTGAGTATATTCTTGTGAAAAATTTAAGGACTGTCTTTGCATCATCCTTTGGGACTACAACAGTTTCAACCCACTTCGAGATGTAGTCAATAACTACTAATATATAAAGATTTCCAAATGAATTTGGAAATGTTCCCATAAAATATATACCCCAAACATCAAACAATTCAACCTCCACAATTGGTTGTTGCAACATTTCATTGCGTCGAGATATAGAGCCAGTGCGCTGACACCTATCGCATTGATTAACAAAATAGTGAGTGTCTTTGAATAATGAAGGCTAGTAGAATACTGATTGGAGAATCTTAGTAGCAGTTCACATGCCATCAAAATGACCTCCATAAGGAGCATCATGACAATGCTTTAGGATTGAAAGCATCTCCTCTTCTAGAACACAACGCCGAATAATGTTGTCATTGCATACCTTGAATAAGTACAGCTCGTTCCAATGATACTTCACTACTTCACGAAGAAATCTTTTTTTTTGTGGCCTGTGACACTCTATGAGAGTTTTCTGCACACTAGATAATTAACCAAATCCACATACCAAGGGGTTGCATCTACCACAAATAACTTCTCATTTGGGAATGCGTCGACAATTTGAAGTATGTTTCCATCTTCACTGCCAACTTCCAATCAAGACAGATGGTCTATAACTTGATTCACTAAACCCTTCCGATCTTTTATCTCGATGTCGAATTCTTGCAACAGTAAGATCCAGCGTATCAGTCTTGGTTTTGCATCTTTCTTCACAAAAAGATATCTCAACCCCGAGTGATCAGTAAATACGGTAACCTTTGCGCCAACAATATAAGAAGGAAACTTGTCTAAAGCAAAGACTACAGCCAACAATTCTTTCTCTATAGTGGTATAATTGATTTGAGCCTCTATAAGAGTTTTGCTTGCATAATAGATCGGTGTGAAATATTTTTCCCTTGCGATGTCCTAGAACAACACCCACAACAAAGTCACTTGCATCGTACATAACTTAAAAAGGTTGAGACTAATCTGGTGCAACGACAATGGGTGCATTTACTAGCTGTGCCTTTAATTGAATAAATGCTTCTAAACATGCATCACCAAAGAGGAACTTTTGATTCTGTTCTAGCAATGAGCATAAGGGTTTAACAATTTTTGAGAAATCTCTAATAAATCTTCGGTAAAACCCCGTATGCCCAAGAAAACTGTGAATACCTTTCACATTTGTCAGTGGAGGTAGTTTCTCAATAATTTCCACTTTAGCTTTGTCTACTTCAATGCCTTGACTAGAGATGCAATGGGCTAACACAATGCCTTCTGTTTCCATGAAATGACATTTTTCTCAATTTAAAACAAGATGTGTGTCTTCACATCGCTGCAATAATTTATCTAAATTGTCAGTGCAATGATCAAAATCATTCTCATAGACTAAGAAATCATCCATAAAAACCTCTCAAGAATCTTCAATCATATCCGAGAATATTGCCATCATGCACTTTTAAAATGTGGCTGGTGCGTTGCAAAGGCCAAAACGCATACGGCAAAAAGAAAAAGTACCAAAGAGACAGGTGAAAGTTGTTTTCTCTTGATCCTCTGGTGCAATAGCAATTTGATTGTACCCAGAATAGTGGTCTAAGAAGTAGTAATAGGCTCTTCCAACAAGCCTATCCAACATTTGGTTAATGAAAGGAAGTGAGAAGTGGTCATTCCTTGTGCCAGCATTAAGTTTGCGATAATCCATACAGACTCGCCATCCAGTAGGTATGCGTGTTGGAATTAATTCATCTTTTTCGTTGCTAACCATAGTGTTGCCACTCTTTTTAGGAACGCATTGCACTGGACTTACCCAATTCCTATTAGAAATAGGGTAAATAATTCTAGCATCAAGCCATTTTATAATTTCTTTCTTAACAACTTCCTTCATCTTATTGTTTAATCTTCTTTGTTGCTCAATCGATTGCTTACTTTCATCTTCAAACTTGATCTTGTGCAGGCAAAAAGATGGATTAATGCCTCAGATAACGATAATACTCCAAGCAATAGCTCGTTTATGTTACTTAAGAATATAGATCAATTTCTCTTCTTGAGTTACATCTAGTGTTGCAGAGACAATAACTGGGAGAGTATTGTTATCACCAAGAAAGACATATTTAAAATGAGTAGGTAGTGGTTTCAATTCTATTGGCTAAGTCTAAGGATTTAATCTGTCATCCATGCCTGAGTTCAATATTATTAGCTTTAACCATGTTGTCACAATTATCTAAGAATTCATCACCAAATGTCAGTACAAACTGCTCAGAAAGTATTATGCTTTTGTTATTGAATTCTTCCTCAATTAAACCATCTAGCACATCGACAGTATGGCATTTTTATTTATCCTTGCATTGAATAGATTCAAAAACATTGAAGGTAACGTGCTCATCATTAAGTCGCATGGTTAGTTCACCTTTGTAAACATCAATAAGAGTTCGTCCGGTGGCTAAAAATGGTCGTTCCAAGATTATGGGAACCTCCTTGTCTGCCTGGCAGTCAAGTATGATAAAATTAGCTAGAAAAATGAATTTATCCACACGAACTAAAATATATTTGATTTTCCCTTCAGGTTGAGCCAAGGATCGATCAATTAGTTGCAATGTCATTGCAGTAGGTTTCATGTGACCAATTCCAAACTTTCTGAAAGTAGATAGTGGCATTAGGTTGATGTTAGCTCCCAAGTCACATAAAGCGTTGCCCAAATAATGGTTGCCAATTGAACATGGGATAGTAAAGCTCTTAGAATCTTTCATTTTAGGGGGTAACTTATTTGTCAAAACAACACTACAGCCTTCTGTGAGTGCAATAGTTTCCATATCACTGAGCTTCTTCTTTTTGGACAAGAGCTCCTTCATAAATTTCCCACAATTCGAACTTTTCACAAGGGTGTCTACTAAAGGAATATTGACCTGAAGTTGCTTTAGTGCGTTTAGGAACTATTAGTACTACTTGTCCTTCTCATTCTTCCTGAATCTTTGTGGAAAAGGTAAAGGTGGAGATACATCTGATTATGCTGACACCTTTGATTGCGTCGACAGTTTTGAGGGTTGGACATTAGGCATATGAGTGACAATTTGTGGAACTTCTTTGTCTGGTACATCGAAAAGCTCTTCATATTCAACCTTCTCACTAGGGATCACTTCACCAGTATCTTGAGGTGCTATACTAGAGTCTGTAGTAGGCTCCCCAGTTTGTTTACCACTCCTGAGAGTGATAGCCTTGCAGTGTTCTTTGCCCCTCTTACTGGGACTTTTCGTGTCACTAGGTAGTGTGCCCGGTGGTCAAGTATTTAGATTCGAAGCAAGTTGTACTAATTGTGCCTCCAATGCCCGAACAGAAGATGAATTCCCTTGCACAATAGCTTCTGTGCTAGTAATATGCTCCAATATTAAAGCCTCAAAAGCTGCTAACGAGTCAAAAGGAGAAGCTTGCGTGTACCATTGTTGTTAATGCTCTTGAACATGCTGATGTGGCACTGAAGAGTGTTGTGGCTATGTCTGATTCTAGTGTTGATGCATCTGGCTTTGTTGTGAGTGCATCTTAGTGTACTGATTGTAGTTCTATTGTTGTTGATTGTAATTCCCTTGTCTTGGATTATAATTACCTTGAGTAGATATATTCCCATATCGGAATGTCATAGCATTTTATCCAGCATTTTGAGTTCCCCAAGGCTGTTTATTGTGTGCAGAATTATTATAACAGTTTCCATAAGAATTGTTGCGGATGTTACTGACATAAAAGATATTCTCTGTATGTTGTGGACAATCTTCATAGCTATGGTTGTCACTGCAAATCTCACAACAAAAGGTAGGAACATTAACTTGTTGAGCGACTTGTATAGGTGCAACGTCACTGGTCCCTTGCATATTTTTAATCATATTTTCAAGAGAAGAAACTTGAGCATTAAGTGCAGATATTGTGTCCAAATCAATAACTCCCGAAGTAGCTTTTGCTTGTGTAGCTCTAGAGATAGGATATTGATAATCATTATGAGCAATTCTCTCCAGAATTCCAATAGCATCATTATAAGTACAATCCAACAAAGGACCATTGGCTGATGCGTCGACAAGATCCCTCCTGTGTGAATTCAACCCATTATAGAAAATCTCAATTTGTGTTTTCTGTTAAATACCGTGCATGGGACAACGTTGAAGCAAAAATTTATAATGTTCCCATGTGGTATAAAGATTTTCATCATCTAGCTGATGATAAGTTGTAATATCATTTCAGAGACGAGCATTCATTATCGGCGAGTTAAATCGAAAAATAAACTATGTTGGTAGTGCATTCCAAGAAGTAATTGATTCGGTAGGTAGCCCAAGGAACTAAGTACAAGCTCTTCCCTGCAAGGAATAAGGAAATAATTGCATCTACAAAGCGTCATCAGGAACGCCTTGTTGACTAAAGGAAGCACAAATCAATAAAATGATATAAGATGTTCTCGTGCATCTTCATGAGGCAGTCCAACATATTGCCCATTAGAATTTAGCATTTGAAACATTACTGGCTTGAGTTTAAAATTTCCAGTTTGGATTGCTGGCCTAACAACTCTCAGTTGTAAGTCATCCAAGATAGGTACTACAAAATCTCGTATAGGCCTATTTTGTATTTGAGCATCTTGCTGCAATGGTTGGTCATTAGCATTTTCGTTCTGCATCGGTGGAATGACTTCATAGTTTCTTGGTAAAGCCATATTCCTTTGTTCTCAAAATCTCCTTCGAATGGTTCTTTCAATTTCTGGATCAAAATTGGCAATAAACTCCGAATTGCTTCGAGTCATACAACACCTAAAATAAAATGTGAAAATAGCAAAAAAAAGAAAACAAGTTAGTACCAACTAAATATTATGAAATAAAAACAAACAAATAACTAAATATTATGAAATAAAAACAAACAAATATAAACATCAATTAAATGCCATCCTCGACAATGACGCCAAAACTTGATCGGCTATTTAACGTCACAGCAATAATGTGCAAGCGTACACTGTCGATGCAAGTATAGCAGATAGATATGAGTCTGTCGGATATCAATCCCACGAGGATGGTCATCTTTTATCTATCAATGTCAGTGCAATAAATAGATAGAAACGAGAGAAATTGTGAGAGTAGTTGTCGAAGCAATAACTTGAAAACAATAAGATAAAATATGATAATGATAAATAGGGATCCCCAACATGACTATTCAACAGAATACTAAGTGCTCACAAGGTATAAAAGGATAGGTGATTGTCGATGCATTAAATTGCAATGAATATCTTACCAAGCTTAGCTTCTATATTTAATCAAAGATTTAAACATGCGCATTAGCCAGACCTTCCGATAATGGCAATGGAACACTATTACGGACAAGTGGATTAAATTCTTCTAATCCTTAAGAACTTCCATAGTATGTTGACATGGGCATCAAGTTGATACTCGTACCCAAATCACATAGTGCTTTACCATAATATGTTGCTCCTAGGTTGCAAGGTATGGTAAAACATCCAGGATCCTTCAACTTCAGGGGTAGTTTGTCTTGAAGATATGCACTGCATTCCTTCGTCAAGGCTACCATCTCAAATTCTCCAAGTCTTCGTTTCTTGGACAGGATATCCTTCATGAATTTGACGTAATTCGACATTTTTTTAAGTGCTTCTACCAACGGGATGTTGATATGAAGTTTCTTGAGCACGTCTAGAAACTTTTTGAACTGGACTTCCTGCTTATGCTGTTGAAGCCTTTGAGGGTAGGGTGGTGGAGGCTTCTTTACTTGAACTGGTTGATTCATCTTTTGTGGCAATTCTGTATCTAAAGAAGTTGTTAGTTTATCAGAATTAACTGGTTCAGAAGTTACCTTATCGAATTGTACAGATTCTGGTTTCGGTGAAACTGGAATTTCAACACTCTGTTAAACTTCCACTGAGTCTTGAGCATCAGCTGGCCCCTCTTCAACTTTGATAGTGTTAGGCTCTAATGTCTTTTCGCTCCTCAATTTTAGTGCTTTACAATGCTCATTTCCTGGATTTCTTGGATTCTCCTTATCACTAGGCAAAGCACCTTGTGGACAGTTTTTGAGTTTAGTGGCTGCTTGGCTTTGGGTTAAGGCATCATTTTTGGTTATGTATGCCTTCAACAAGTTTTCTAAGCCATTGGAGGTTTCAACTTGGGGTTGCTTCTAAACTTGTTGGGTAAAAATAGGTGGCTAGGTCTGTCTAGGTTTGGCATAAGTGTTATTGGGTCCATACCCTTGGCTGCTCCAAGAAAGGTTAAGGTGGTTTCGCCAAGATGGGTTATAAAAATTGGGTTACAGTCCTTTCCTTCCTCGGTTCTGGTTCTGATTACCCATGTAATACACGAATTCTAGGTTTGATAGACATTCTTTGAACAAATGTCCTTCCCTACAATAAACACAGGCTATATTCTCAAATTGATTGGGTGGCTGAGCTGCAAAACTATTAAACCCATTAGTGGTAAAATTTTTAAGCATTGAGGAAATTGAAGGTACCTGAGATGCTAGTGAAGTGAGAGCATCCACTTCATGTATTCCAGCAAGCCATCTTCCTAACGCTGCTCGATTGGTTGGTCATTGATAATTATTGCTTGGAATTCTCTCAATGATTCCATAAGCCTCGTTATAAGACTTAGAAAGGAGAGCACCATTAGTAGAAGCGTCCACTACCATCCTTGTGTGAGCATTGAGACCATTATAGAACATCTCAAGTTGGATGCTATGAGGGATTCCGTGATGAGGGCACTTTCATAATAATTCTTTATACCTTTCTCATGCTTCATACAAGGACTCATCATCCATTTCTTGGAAAGCAGTATCTCGTTCCTCAACTTAGCATTCTTGCTAGGCGAGAAATACTTTATGAGTAATCTTTCTGGTAACTCTTGCCATGGGGAAATGGAATTTGATGGCAATAAGTTCAACTAGGCTCGAGCTTTGTCCTTTAGCGAATATGGGAATAGCTTTAATCATAGTGCATCTTAGGGTACTTTGGCTAACTTGAAAGAATCGCTCACCTCCATAAACAGTCTTAAGTTAAGGTGAGGATCTTCAGTAGGCATTCCACTAAATTGGCTCACTATTTGAAGCATTTGGAACATGACTGGCTTCAGCTCAAATTTTTGTGCCTTGATTTCGTGTCTCCTAATACCCGGATTAAGATCATGAAACACTGGCATGGCATACTATCTTAGAGCTCTATCACTATCATCAGTAATAAGGGTAGGATTTTGAATAGGGTTTGCTCCGTTTCCTTGGTTTAGATTTTCAAAGTTCATCTCTTCGGTCCTTCTCTGACTTGCTTGTCTCCATCATTGTCAAAAGTTTCTCTCAATTGTAGGGTCTACAGAGAGTAAATTGATAATTCGATCAGTACTCATAAACACCTGAAACAACACAGAAAAATTAATTAAGTTAAAATTGAACTAAAAAATAAATAAACCAAAATGCAAAATTCATAAATTCACAAATAAATACTTTTAAAACAGTCTCTGGCAATGGCACCAAAAACTTAGAATGATAGAAGAGTTTAAATGTACACAATCGCAAAAAGTAATAAAGTGACAAGTAAATGTCGAGTTATCGTACCCACAGGGACTGTGAAAAGAATTATTT
>JABFAF010278262.1:0-10621 GCA_013677275.1 Gossypium schwendimanii | reverse complement strand
ATCGTGTTTTATTTCTACTATTTCGTGTTGGATTAATTTTATTCGATGCATAAATTATAATTTTTGAATAATCAAAATTTCGTGTCTAGATTCGATAAGGTCGTGCCCTAACTTACTGTGTTTTGATTTTCACAATAAATTTAAATACACGAATCTTTTCAAACTCAAGTTTTAAGCGATATCGGGAATTAAGAAGAGATTGTGTCCTAACTTACTGGGCATGATCCCTTTTTTCCTCAAGTTTTTAAATGATTTTGGGAATTAAGAAAAGATCGTGTCCTAACTTACTAGGCCCAATACCTTTTCTAATCCCTAGATAATTAAATATCTTTTTAAATAAGTAAATCTTTGGCAATCATTCGTGTATCGGGAATTCAAGACATTGTGTCCTAACTTACTGGATATAATTCTCTTTCTCGATTAACGTGAATATGCCATTTTTTCAAAAATTTTCAACATTTCAATAAAGGATCGTATTTTAAATTTCTTTAAAGTTTTTAATCTTCGACACTAAGACATTAATTAATTAACTAGGTACCAATTTTGGGCGTTACGAGGGTGCTAATCCTTCCTCGTACGTAACCGACACCCGAACCCAGTTTTTTGAATTTCGTGGACCAAAATCGTTGTTTTAATAAAATCAAATCGTATATTACAAACAACCACTTTTCGAGGTGAGCCGATCACACCTCATCAAAAAGGATTGGTGGCAACTCCCATTTTCATTTTCATTTTCAAAATCCAAGTCGACCCCGTTTTATCAAAAAAAATGGTGTCAACAGTTTGGCGACTCCACTGGGGAGTTTAAAAAAGAAAGTCAAGCCACGTGTTGATTATTTTTTGTCTTTTGTTAAAATTTGAAAACTTGATTTAAATATACGATCCTTTCGTTGCACTTCATCTGTCTGTATTATGATATTCATCATTGTGGTTTATAATTGCTGTGTTAGTTTAAGTTTTGGTAATTTTTGCATATTGCATTGCATGACCGCTAGTCACACCCTTTTAAGTAGGAGTGAGAAACTACGCCTTCATGAGGTTTTCACCTCCGTATGGGATAGTGAATCACTTCCGGGATACATCCGTACTTATGTCTTCGTGAGATTTTCATCTCCGCATGGCCATAGGAAAATGTATTCCTCTGAACTAAACTCGGTCTATATGAGCCTATAATGGATGAGGATTGAGGAATCTGCTGGTCCGGGTACCTTTGCTTTAGAACCAAATCGCATGTAGTGAACCTTAGGAACTTACCCTAGGTAGAACTACACCCTAGCCTTGTTAGATACCCGAATATGTGTTTTATTATTTCTGGATTGTCTTGGATTGCATGTTTATACCTGATACTAACTTTCTGTGTTTTAATTTGAATGCATGACATTTCAACTACATGGCACTTCATCATAAAAGGCATTAGTTCATATTCGGTTGCTATATAGAAAGCTTGTCATGGAAAAAAGGGTTTCTTAATAAGGTGGAAAACAATGCGGCTGTCCGAGCTTGGTCAGAAACGACACAACACAAGAAAGGTGATAGTTTGGCTAAGGGATATATATCAGAATTGTGGGACTTTACATGTGTTAGTGTAACTTAGAATAGTTTGCAAGAGTTGAAGGAAATATGGGATCAGTGGAATGAGGAGGTCAGATGGCTATTTTATTCTAATTACGGGGATTTGTCATATCTGCTAGATATGAAGGTAGACAAGCGTCTGTTTCAGGCTCTCGTACAATTTTGGAACCATGCCTACAGTTGTTTCACGTTCGAAAAAGTTGACTTGGTGCTACGGTAGAAAAATACATGGCTTTACTTCAATGTTCAAAAATTACCGACCTTCTTAAAAAAAGAGGCTGATGAACATAACTGGGATGAGTGAGCAGTGGGTTACAGCTCGAATCCAACAGAAGGGGGATAGCAAGTGCATTCCTTGGAAGAGTTTGAAAGATATAATTCTAGCACACCCAGATGTGAAGAAAAGGGTAGATGTGTTTGCTTTAAGCATATACGGCTTAGTTATATTCCCTAAGGCTTTGGGACATATTGATGAGGCAGTCACTGACTTGTTTGACTGACTTGATAAGAGGGTTACACCAGTCCCAATAATTTTGCCAGAGACATTCAGGTCACTAAATGCCTGTCGGAGAGCAGGTGAAGGTAGATTAGTCGGATGTGCGTAGCTTTTACTCACATGGTTCCACAGTCACTTCTAGAGAGTCGATAAGGTTTCGTATCGAGTCTTCTCTGAAAATTATTCACAACTGAAAGAGATAGTAGCTACACCGAGGAGGGATGACATCTCGGAGGAAAAGTGGATGGCAATTCTACAGAATCTGCGTGAAGAGGGCGTCGAATGGAGAGCCCCGTGGTTGCTTCCAGATGAGATTTTGTATCGATGCGGCGACTTTGACTTGGCTCCCTTGATGGGAATTTGGGGAACTGTTGGTTATGCCCCATTGCAAGTGCTGAGGCAGTATAGGTCAAGACAGTTATACCCGTAACTCACGGACTAGTCGACTGTGAATTCTCATACAAAGGTGATGGTTACAAAAAGAAAATTCAAGAAATGTCCAATGCATGGAACCAGACACGTCGGATGAAGAGATTAGATGTGAGACCAATGAAAACTCTCGAATATAATGAATGGTGGGTTAAAAGGATCAATGACAATATCCCCGAGCTGAGTCACGAGAACAATCAGCCGATAGAGGAACATTTGCGAGTCGTCCCTTCTGAACTAGAAATCATAAAGTAGGATTTTGAAAGAAGAAATGTAGAATTAGAAAAGAAGATAGAGCAAATGGAAGAAGAAAAGATGAACTTGAGATTAGATGCAGATGTTCAGAAACTCGAGGTAGAAAGATTAAGAAAAGGGAAAGTTAAGGCCGAAAAGATCTAGATAGCTTGAAGACAGATTACAAGAAGCTCCGCTTATCGATGAGAACTGCCAGGTTGGGAAAAACTTCAAAGCAATGGTGCGAAGAGATTTGAAAAGAAAGGAACAAGGCCGATAGCTAGGAAAAGAAGTTCCAAGAGGCCCAGACACAAAATGAGGTTCTAAAGAAGAGTTTGTTAGAAAACCAAAAGAAAAAATACGAACTAGAGAATAGAGTGACCGAGTTAGAAGGATCTCTCCATCGACATCGAAATTGAAATTCTGTGATGAAATTGAAAGCAAGCTTGAGCAAGATCAAAGAAATGAAAGAAAGGATAGAAGAGTTAAAAATGACACTACAAAATTCTGAGATCCGGATCGAGTACTTAGAAGCTAATGAAGATCGTCAGATTGAACAGCTGCACCACTTGCAGAACCAAGTCAGAAATAAATATCATGTTATGGGAGAAGCCGTGGCTTAGATCTGAGAGGTAGCTGATCACTTGCAGACTTTGGCAGTACAAGCCAATATGCTGAGCGTGAAGTATGAGTTGGAATCAAGTCGAGGATAGGAGTTAGCCTCGTTACTTAGGAAAATTAAAGTTCTGAGCATTAGGGCTAAGCCGTATCTGTAAGCCATCTTATGTAAAGAAGTTTGATTTCTACTAAAGTTTTCAAAATGAAATTGAATTAGAATTGATGCCTTTTTTGCATTCATGCATTGCATCGCATCATATGCATTAACGACCATTAAAAGACCCTAATTGAATAAAATTATTTTAGTTAACCTGGAAAACCAACACCCCTACGGTACTCGGGCGAAATCAAAGAACATGGATCAAAGATTAGAAAAGCTTGAAAAGCTCCAAAAAGAGATGCAAGACCAAATGCAAGAGCGGCTAGAAAAAAATTCAGCAAGATTTAGCAGAAAATATGGTGGAGTCCCAAAGAAGCATGATGACTCAGCTAACACAACTGTTAGCTAGGGGAAATGACAAAGGAAAGGACCCCATGGTTAATGTTGAAGAAGGAGATAATGATGGACCCATCTACCCTCCTAGCTTTACTCCTCCACATGTACAGCCCTAAGCTGATATACAGCCACACGGGTCTTCTGTTACAATTAGGCCTCAGCAGTTTCAGGCTGGTACCTCAATACCAATGAAATTTCAAACCGGATTAGGTTCTAACCTTAGAGAGAACCTTACCAATCCCATTGTCCCCAATTTTGACGAAGTGGATGAGAAAGAGAAAACAAAAGAAGAATTGCCAAAATAGCTAGAGGAAAGATGTAAATGGCTGGAAGAAAAATTCAAGGCAATGGAAAGTATTGAGAATTATCAGGTGATTGATGCTAAAGACTTAAGTTTGGTTCCGGATTTGGTACTTTCCCACATGTTCAAAATGCCAGAATTTGAAAAATATAATGGGACCAGTTGCCGAAAAGCTCATATTACCATGTTCTGTAGGCGTATGACTGGATATGTCAACAATGAGCAGCTGCTTATACATTGCTTTCAAGATAGCCTCACAGGGGCTATATCTAAGTGGTACAATCAATTAAGTCATACCAAGATTAGTTCATAGAGGGACTTAGCACAAGCATTTATGAAGCAATACAGTCATGTAGCCGATATGGTCCTTGATAGAATTACCCTGCAAAATATGGGAAAAAAGCCTAACGAAAGTTTCAGGTAATACGCATAAAAATGGAAGGAGGTTGCCGTTCAGGTCCAGCCACCACTCCTAGAAAGAGAGATGACAATACTCTTCATTAACACATTGAAGGCATCATTTATCACTCATATATTGGGAAGTGCCATGAAAAGCTTCTCTGACATAGTTATGAATGGAGAAATGATTGAAAACGCCAGAAAATGTAGAAAGATCGAGGCTGGAGAAAGTAACCGAAGGTCGGCTCCGAAGAAGAAAGAAAATGAGGTAAACAACATGAGCACCTATAACAAGGGTTACTCAAAATTGATCACGGTGAACCAACCAGAGAAGGTGGCTACTAATCAACAAGGTTCATCAAGACAGGAATTCAGCAGAAGACAGAATACAGAAAAGCCTCAGTATACGCCAATTCTGGTACCATATAGGGAGTTGTATAAAAGCTTGTTTGATGCACATATTGTCTCCTCTTTCTACTTAAAGCCCTTACAACCTCCGTACCCTAAATGGTATGACGCTAATGCACAATGCAACTATCATGCGGGGATTACGGGGCATTCAATAGAGAATTGCACAGCCTTCAAAAGGCTGGTTGAAAAGCTAATCAGTATGGGTGTTGTCAAGATTGATGATTCATCCAGTGCAAAAAATCCATTGCCTAGCCATGCTGATAAAGGGGTTAACATGATAAGTGGAAATGTGGGGAGAAAAAATAAGGCAGATATTACAGAAATAAGAACTCTTTTGAAATGGGTTTGGAAGAAAATGATAGAAAGAGGGATAATCAATTCAAATGTAGAAGGAAAATGCAAAGAGACGAGAAATTATTGTGAGTTCCATCATAAAGAAGGGTACAAAATTCAAGAGTGCACAGAATTTTAAGACTTGGTTCAAGACATGATGGATGACAAAGAAATGGAATTCTATGAAGAAGTCCAAGAAGAAGGAAGCATATGCGCGTCGGAACCAACAACAAGGGTTCCGAAAGTAAACCATCCTGTGGTCATCATCTAGCGACCAAGGAATAAATAGGCAGAAGTGCCGGTAATGCCAAAGATAATCATCCAGAAGCCCGCAGCCTTCTCTTACAAGGATAACAAGAAAGTTCCGTGAAACTATGAGTGCAACACAACTGTTCAAGGAAAGGAAATTTTAGCCAATATTGCAAAAGAGGATCATGGCATGAGTTCTTATATGCGTAGTGGGAAGCGCTACGACTTAATAAGTCCTCTAGCCGAGCCAGTAAAAGGAAAGGTCATAGTGACGGAGTAAAAGAAAGAAAAATAGTCAAGCCTGTGTTACTTATTACCGAGCCAGTGAAAGAGGAAGAAGCTAAGGAATTCCTCAAATTCTTGAAGCATAGCTAATATAGTGTTGTGGAGCAATTGCATAAGCAACCAGCTCGCATATCCGTACTAGCCTTGCTCTTAAGTTTAGAGGTGCATCGAAGGGCATTGATGAAAGTGCTAAATGAAACCTATGTGGCCAATGACATCTCAGTCAACAAGTTAGACCGGCTGGTCAACAACATAAGCACCGATAACTTTATCTTCTTTAACGATGATGAAATACCACTTGGAGGCATGAGGTCCACTAAAGTTTTGCATATTACCACCCGATGGAAGGAGTATACTTTGCCAAGAGTTTTGATAGATAACAGGTCAGCATTAAATGTATTACCCCTATACACACTTAACAGGCTACCTATGGATAGTTCGCATATGAAGACTTGCCAAAATATAGTGAGGGCATTCGATGGCACGGAAAGAAATATCATGGGAAGAATCGAGATACCCTTATTGATCAGCCCAACTATTTACGAGGTGGACTTTCTCATAATGGATATCAATCCCTCCTATAATTGCCTATTAGGAAGGCCATGGATACATTCGGCGGGGGTTGTACCATCATCGTTACATCAGAAGCTGAAGTTGGTGTCAGAGGGTCAGTTGGTGACAATAAAGGCCGAAGAGGATATCATAGCGACTGTAGCTAATGATGCACCTTACATGGAAGCCAATGATGAAGCAGTTGAATGCTCATTTCGATCTTTGGAGTTTGTAAACGCAACATTTATTTTTGAGGGGAGAAAAATTCTAATACCGAAAATATCCAAGACCACGAAGATGGGGTTACAATTATTGATGGGAAAAGGAGCCTTACTTGGAAGAGGATTAGGGAGGTGTCTCCAAGGAAGAATTGAGGCTCCAATGCTGAAGGAAAAACAAGATCGCTTTGGTTTAGGATATAAGCCAGACATAAAGTAGAGAAGGAAAGAGCTAGAAAAAAGGCAAGAAAGAAGAAGAGCACGCCTAAGTGGAGAGGAAATTAAATGGGAACCCATGATAATTCCCCACATTTCTAAAACTTATGTATCAGGGGGAATCATTCATCACGAGAGAAGTGTGCCAAGGGAAGAGAGCATCAACGCCATATATGAGGAGATGAATGAAGAAGGGATTATGTTAGATATACGTCCCTATGAACCTGGAAGTGTCCTAAATAATTGGACTGTAGAAGAAATACCTGAAGTTTTTAGAGCTTTCTCAGAGTAATATTCAAAACATGCTTGTTGTTTTAGCTTAGAGACAATAGGAACTTTTTGTGAAATAGGCATATGTCTGAACATCGTTATTTTAATGAAATATATCTTTGCAATTATTTTTGAGCAGATATTCTTTCAAGATTCATTATTTTTTGCACGAATAGTCATTTTGAATTATTTCAAATCATTCTTTCATTAATTCATGATCATACCATAAGTATGCTTAAATTCATACATTCATTGTATATTCGTTGGTACCTATAACAGGTCCCAAGATATCAATGATGTGAGTGACTCTACTATGGACTCGAAAAACCCTTTTGAATGAGATATGTGTTTAGAGGGATCTTATGACTTTAAAGATAACATAGATTGTAACCTATCTTCAGACTTGTTGAGGATGGTAGAGCAGGAGGAAAAATAAATCCCACCTCACAAGGAGACGGTGGAGATTGAGACCCTGAAGGAGGGAAAGGTGGTGAAGATCGGAACATGCATAGCTGAAGAAGCAAAACGAGACCTTGTTGAGTTACTTCGAGAGTTTAAAGACATCTTTGCGTGGTCATACTAGGATATGCCTGGACTGAGTACTGACATTGTATCACCATTTTCCTATAAAAGAAGATTATAAGCCTGTTCAGCAAAAACTTCGGAGGATGAGGCTTGATGTAGTACTAAAAATAAAGGAGGAGGTTCAAAATCAATTCGATGCTGGGTTCCTGCAGGTGGTCAAGTATTCAGAATGGGTGGCCAATATTTTACCCGTCTCTAAGAAAGATGGAAAGGTACGGATGTGTGTAGATTATAGAGATTTGAATAAGGCTAGCCCGAAAGATAATTTTACCTTACCTCACATCGACACCTTGGTGGACAACACAGTAAGGCACTCACTATTTTTCTTCATGGAGTGTTTCTCAGGATATAACAAAATCAAGATGCATCCTGAAGATATGAGGAAAACCATATTCATAACCCTGTAGGGAACTTTCTGTTATGAAGTGATGCCATTCAGGTTGAACAATACGGGAGCCATATGCTAGAGAGCCATGGTGATCCTTTTCCACGATATGATTGAAGTATATGTTGACGACATGATTGCAAAATCCCAGAAGGAAAGAGAACATGTAAAAGTCTTAAGAAAGTTATTCTTAAGATTAAGAAAGTTCCAACTCAAGCTTAATCCAGCCAAATGTATCTTTGGAGCTAGGTCAGGAAAGCTTCTGGGGTTTGTAGTCAGTGAAAAAAAGATCAAAATCGACCTAGACAAAGTCAAGTCAATTCGAGATTTACCTCCATCACGTACTCAGAAAGAAGTTCGAGGTTTTTTAGGAAGGCTGAATTATATTGCTCGGTTCATTTCGCAACTAATCGAGAAATATGACCCCATATTTCATCTTCTGAAGAAACATAATCCAGATGTGTGGAATGAAGAATGCGAGGAGGCTTTTTACAAGATAAAACAGTACTTGTCCAATACTCCAGTGTTGTCACCGCTTAGGCCAGATAAACCACTGATATTGTATTTAACGATGTTCAACAACTCCATGGAATATGTACTAGGTCAACATGATGAAACAGCGAAGAATGAGAAGGCAATCTATTATCTCAGCAAGAAATTTACTGACTGTGAAATGAGATATTCGCCTATTGAAAATTTATGTTGTGCCCTGATCTGGACAACACGGCGATTGAGGCAATACATGCTCTATCATACGACTTGGTTAATTTCAAAGTTAGACCTTCTAAAGTATATGATGGAGTCAACTGCATTGAATGGGAGAATGGCTAGGTGGCAGATCCTACTCTCTGAGTTTGATATAGTCTACGTAAATCAAAAGGCTGTTAAAGGGAGCGCAATAGCAAAATTTTTGGCCACCAGAGCTTTAGAAAACTATGAACCTCTGAGTTTTGATTTCCCGAATGAAGACTTGATGTATGTGGCAATAGCTGAAGAAGATTCCCATGAAAATCACCTTCGAAAGATAAACTTTTACGGAGCTTCAAATGCTGTAGGCAATGGAATTGGGGCAGTCCTTGTGTCCCCTAATGGATATCATTATCCCTTTACCAGTAAATTGGGTTTTGATTGCACTAATAACATGGCTGAATATGAAGCTTGCATTATGGGCATCTGGGCAACCATAGAGCGAAAAATTAAGATACTAGAGGTATATGAAGATTCTGCATTGGTAATATACCAGCTCAAAGGGGAATGTGAAACGAAAGTCCCAAAGTTAATCCGTTATCAAAAATTGGTTTTGGAATTGGTTGAGGAGTTTGACAGTATCACTTTTTGTTATCTTCCGTGAGATGAAAATCAGATAGCTGATACTTTGGCCACTCTGGCCTCTATGATCAAAATGAACAAACCAGGAAGCCTATTCAAATCAACATTTATGAGACCTCAGCTCTTTGCTACAGCATTGACGAAGAGAAAAATGATGACAATCCATGGTACCAATACATACTGCGATATGTATAGAATCGTGAATACCCCAACCAGGCGACGAAAAATGATAAGAGGACATTGAAGAAATGGGCCATTGATTTTGTCCTAGATGGAGAGATTTTGTATAAAGGGGAAATGATCAAGTATTGTTGAGATGCGTAGATGCTGTAGAGGCCAAGAAAATTTTAGAAGAAGTCCATGAATGTATTTGTGGGACACACGCCAACGGCTTCATGATGGCTAGACAAATTATGAGATTCGGGTACTATTGGTCCACCATGGAAGGAGATTGCATTAATTATGCCAAGAAATGCCATAAATGCCAAATTTATGGTGATAAAATGCAAGCGCCTCCTTCACCTCTTCACGTTATAACTTCTTCATGGCCTTTCTCCATGTGGGGAATGGATGTCATTGGACCAATATCACCAAAGGCTTCTAATGGACATCGTTTCATCTTTGTGGTTATCAACTATTTCACTAAATGGGTGGAAGTTACTTCATATGTTAACGTCACAAAGTCAAAAATTAGCAAGTTTTTGAAAAAGGAAATTATATGTCGATATGGGATGCCTAAAAGAATTATATCTGACAATGTGCTAAATTTAAACAACAGC
Organism: Gossypium schwendimanii; assembly: GCA_013677275.1. Classification (NCBI taxonomy): domain Eukaryota; kingdom Viridiplantae; phylum Streptophyta; class Magnoliopsida; order Malvales; family Malvaceae; genus Gossypium; species Gossypium schwendimanii. The sequence goes on along the minus strand of JABFAF010278262.1, from coordinate 464 downwards.
TCAATAGCTGAAGTTTGTAGTCAGTTCAAGATCAGACACCATAATTCATCACTGTATCGCCCCAAAATGAATGGTGCCATGGAAGCAGCTAACAAAAACATCAAGAGAATTGCAGGGAAAATGACTAAAACCTACAAGGACTGGCATGAGAAATTACCTTTTGCTCTTCTTGCATATCGAACGTGTATTAGGACTTCTACTGGGGCAACACTCTTTTCTCTAGTTTACGGGATAGAGGCAGTTTTACCCATTGAAGTTGAGATCCCTTCCCTCTGGATGTTAGATGAGCTAAAGTTAGATGAAGCCGAATGGATTCAATCTCGATATGACCAACTGAACCTGATAAAAGAAAAAAGGTTAAAAGTTATTTTTCACGGTCAGATGTATTAGAAACGAATGATGCGAGCCTATAACAAAAGGGTTCGTCCCAGAGAATTTAATGAGGGGGACCTGGTGTTGAAAAA